>PVJS01017907.1:9104-35663 GCA_004027185.1 Glis glis | reverse complement strand
ACTTCTGGGAGGGCATAATTGGGCTCTATAAATATGTCTGCCTTTTACTTTAATAGGGCATCTCTTATCCTCCATTCCCCCCCCCAATCCTCCTCCATAGCCACTTCTCTTCATTCAGTTGACAGCAGCAGTATTTTTACTACCTCGAATTCTTAGGGAAAGTACATTTTTCCTTGTTTATGTTTTGAAAAGATTTTCCAATTACATTATATATATATATATATATATATATAGTAAAGTCCAATTACATTTTATATATATATATATATATATAGTAAAGGACCAAGAAAATCTCTTAACCTGCCTAGAATCCCAGCCACAAGAAGTAGCTTCCTTAGAAGGTTCTTTAGTATATTCTCCTTAAGACAGTTTATGTGTAAGTCTGTGGCAGAAATGCATAAGAGACATCACTTTTATGCTTATTTGTGCTTCTAATTCAGTAATTCGGTTATTATAAGTTGTACTCATAGCTTCAGCAGTTCAAGAAAACTGATTTCAGTTCTCTCTATTTTGAGCTTTGAGTCAGATCTGGAATCTTCCAATTAGGGAAAGGAGCAACGGATCACATTACATCAAAATTTGTTCCTTTCTTTGAGAAGTCAAGATTGACCAATCTACCTAAAGTTACTTCCCTTTGGGCTTTAAGTCTTAAAGCCACTTTAATATTTTTTGTTTTCCTTAAGCTAGTATTAGAAACTCTAGATCCTAATTGTTTGGATAAAATCATTGTTTTCTGGTTTCGTGGTCTGTTTGTATGAAAGAATCATAGAATCTTCACATAAGAGATTCCTGCAAAAACTCAAGGTGCCTCTTCAATACTATCTGGCCCCAGATAGTATTTGACAGGTGTACAGTCAGTATCCTGCAAGGAAAGGGGACAAACTTCCTATGAAGTTAGAAAAAACTCAGTAACCCACACAATTAAAGTCTGTTTTTCCATCTTTCCTTGAGTAAATTATATGAGAGGTAGAATAAATGAAATTAGTTTTCTTTTTCAAATACTAACATGCTGTGAGAGGCAAGCATATATTTTCTCATTTTTCTTGGTTAAAGCCCAGAAAACTTTTCCTTTTGGTAGTATAGAACCATTTGTACTCTAGAAAAAAATAGCTGAAAATAGGGAGCTCATATATAGCAACCCAATAATAATAATAAAACAGAAGGAATGAGTTGATGGGTAATACATTGGAGTGATTTCTGTAGGGTAAATAGTTTGAATCTTTGTGCATTTGGAAACATGGATTTAAGCCACTTCCTCATCATTTAATAAAGCAATAGCTTTATTAAAACATTTTATTATGATCAGGAAACAAGTATGTTGCTTTTATGTAGTCTTGAGTATTGGCAGGTAAGTCTTCAACTTCTTTCTAAATAATCACAGGATCCAGGTTGATTTTCCCAAATAAAAAATTAGTGTTATCATTTACACCAACAGAGAATGGGAAATGGAGGGGGAATATAAAACTGGAACTGATGATACTAATCTAAGCAGATTTCAAATATGAATAATGAAACAAAGTGATATACTTGTTATTTTTGTGTTGCTTTCCCTTTTTTTGTTGTTTACTCAAATTCCAGAAATAAACATTTTTATTATACTGTGTTCCCCTTGCTAAAGCTGGAAGGACTAAATAGAAAGTTCAGCAACATCAGAACATGTTTTATCTAAAATAACATGAAGAGCAGGACTAAGTACGTGAACCAAATCAACTTCCTTATTCCGTTGAAGAACTCCTAATTGTGTACAAAATGCTTGTAGATTTGCTCTTAGTATATGATGTGGGTATTCAGTATATCAAAATCATTGCTCTGGGATATTTCTTAATCTGTAAACTTTAGAGGCTGTGTATATGCAAGTATGTTTTATAAATCATGAATTCCCATCTATATCCATGAAGTATTATTAGTTTGATAATAAAAGCAGTTTGGCTTGCTTTGATCACTTAAAATTTTGTGGGCTGGCTTAAAATTGAAGTGATTTGCTGGGCATGGTGGCGCACACCTGTAATCCCAGTGCTTGATAGGCTGAGACCAGAGGATCACAGGTTCAAGACCAACCTCAGCAACTTAGCGAGACCCTCAGCAACTTAGGGAGGCCCTGTTTCAAAAGAAAAAAGGGGCTGAGGGTGTAACTCGGAGGTAGAATACCCCTGAGTTCAATCTAGTAACTCCCCCCAAATTGAAGTGATTATGACAATTTCAGGTTGAAAACTGAAGTGACATGTTAAACAATCAGAAATGTGGCATTAAATTATGTCCAGGACTTTCCCCACCAAATTAAGCTGTATATTTTTCTTTGGAAGTTCATTTCTTCACAGCACTGTGCTGTTAAACTGTAATAATATTTGTGATGAAATGGAGAGTGTACTCTTATTATATATTAAGTGTGAGAATTTCAGTTTACTTTAGTTGAGACACACAGAAAAACTGTTCCTGATCCAATAAAAGCATCAAAGGCCAACAGAAACTATTTGGTTTCATTCTTAAAAGATTTATGAGAAAAGAAATAGAGAACACTCATATCTTTTTTCTTTTCCTTTATAGGAGAATCAATCTAGTGACCATTGTACTAAAATTCCAAGTCAAAGTAAGGCTCTGGAATGAGCATTTATTTAACTAAAGAAAGGAAGAAGAAATTTGAATTTTTCTCCTCCCAAAGAAGTGAGACTAAAGAAACAGCATTGCAGCCGGATGTGGTGGCACACACTTGTAATTCTAGTACTTGGGAGGCTGAGACAGGAGTATCGCAGGTTCAAGGCCAGCCTCAGCAACTTAGTGAGGCTGTCAGCAATTTAGTGAGACCCTGTTTAAAAATAAAAAGTAAAATCGGGCTGGGAGTGTAGCTTGAAGATAGATGTCCTGGAGTTTAATCCCCAGCACCTAGAAAAGTAAAATAGGCTACTTTGCCTTAAAAATACTTTTTTGCCCTCCTTGCTGAAGGAGGGCAGATTTAAGGATCCAGTTGTTATGGTGGGTGGCACCATCTCTTTAAAAGTTCATAGAAAAGCCTACTTCCTGTGATCTTTGAGGAAAAGAGACCATAGCAGGAAGAATTCCTTGACCTTACAGAATTATAGCATTACAGAATAAGTAGAGTGATATCTTCCAATCTGCCCAGGACAGTCCTAATTTGCACATGTCCTCATCATCCTAAGGAGAGTTGATTGAATACTCTTGAGAAAGTAGAAACTCTTTTCAGAATCCTATTGAGATTTCATACCTTGAAAAGTGATTTGGATTATAATTTGGTTTTGTAACATTATTTAAAACAGCTGTCTTCTGAATAATGTGCAGGCTGGACTGCCCTCTAGGCTGCTTGAGAGATGTTAAATTTAAAGACAGCTGGGTGTGGTGGCGCACTCCTGTAATCTCTGTACCTGGGAGGCTGAGACAGGAGGATGGCAGGTTCAAAGCCAGCTTCAGAAACTTAGGCCCTCAGCAACTTAGTGAGACACTGTTTCAAAATAAAAATAAATTAGGGCTGGGAGTGTGGCTCAGGTAGAATGCCTCTGGGTTCCATCCCCAGTACCACAAAAATAAAGACAAAGGTACGCCAAAAAGGGGCTTGACTTCAGACAGTAGCTTTCCCCTACTTCACAAAGATCAGCATCTGTTTAGATAGAGGATTTTATTTCTCAGCAGAAGCTATGGAGAACTATATAAGATTGTGAAGTGTTCTTTGGGCCTTGAAAGGAATGGATGAAGGTGAAATTGCAGTTTTGTAGGAGACCCCCTGCTTTTTGATTCTCTTATATAGCATCATAATATTAAGCCAGCAGTAGTTGGTTCATGACATTTAAAGGCGCGCGTTCTGGTAAGGAGCACATAGCAGAGTACCAAGGAGTGGAAGTGCGATGGGCTGGACAGGACCTGGCACTGAGGGAAAGAACACGGGGCACGGCAGACTCATGCTGTGAAGGTTTAGCTCTTCAAATCCCCTTTCAAAATGAGTCAAGTATGACCCCTGCTATGTTGTAAGTAACTACATGAGGAAATATAACCACTCTCCTGTTGGTCCCATATAAATGGCTTAAAGGGGAAATAAGAATGATTAAGGAGTAGAATTTGGGGGAAATGGTCTCAACCCCACCCCATGTGGACTTGTTACTAAGAAGTAAAATGACACTTCATGAATTTCCCTGTAAAGCTTCTTCACGCACGGTGGGGTTTCAAGGCGGTTATAATTTAATGCTGATGAATCCTGTTCCTGTGGCACCTTTTCAAAAGAGTTCATCCTATTCATGGGCGTCTCTATGCCTTTTCAACTGTCCCGTGAAGCCAAAAGAGCAGAGAGTATTATTTCAAGCCTCTTGCTGAGGAAAAGAAGTACAGGTAGAATCAATGAAGATCATCCAGTTTATAACATCAGATCTGAAACTTCCCGCCATGGACTGTGTTTAGGTTCTGGCCTTCAGCTTTGTTAGCCCTCAACGTTTCAGCCCAAGGACCCCCTTCAGTTTATCAACAACAGTCATAAAACGATCATATAGTTTAAGGATAAGACTTCTTGAGGACACACTGCGTGCCAAGCACTGTTCTAAGCCCTTCAAAATCAGCAAACTCTTCAAAATTTACAACTGCATGGAGAGGATAATACTATAAGTCCTAATTAATGAGGATCTGAGATGGAAAGGCTGTGACTCACCTAAAGTCGCATAACCGGTGACAAGCACAGACAATGCAAACCTAGACAATCCGGCTCAGAGTCCAGATTCTTAACCATTATGTCACCTTCAGTTTTAAAAGTTCTACAAAAGTATGAATCTTTGCCTCAGTGATAAGAATACTTTATGTTTGCACAAGGCTTAAATTGTCACCCAAGGATTTTATCATGTGTTTTAGAGGCTTTGTTTATTTCTCTGTATTTGTAGAACCAGATAACTGGTTAAAAAATAATTTTCTTAAAAAAAGAGAAAAAGAAATGCAAATGGGAGATCATTAGACGAAGGTAGCCAGGGGGAGGAGGGAGGGAAGGGTAAACAGAGGCATTGGGAGTGAAATTGATCATATTATGTTATAGTATGTACCAATATACCATAATGAAACCCACTGTCTTGTATGATATACACTAATTAAAAATAAAATGCAGGTAGCAGGAATGTTTAAAGAAAAAAAGAATTTTCTTAATCTAAATGATGGACATTTTGTATTACCTCTATTTTATGTGTGTGGTTCAGAGCCTAGAAATTTCCAAGAACCACAACTTGAGAATGCCCTTTAAAGCCTCAAATAAAAATGTTTAATAAAATTTCAGTCATGTTTACATGCTAACATGTAAAACTTAATCTTGGAGAAGTTAACTGTGAGTGAACAAATATGTAACTTTCAGAGAACCTCAAGGTGGCAGAGCATTTTGTTTTATATTTTATCAAAAATAAACAGTAGTATTAGTACTTTTAAGTTAGAAATTTAAAGTATTTCAAGAGAGTTTAGAAGGTAGTCTTTTGTTGCCTCGTAAAGCTTAGGAAAGGGAATCCCCTACAAAAGAATTCTCTTATTTTTATTCATTTAAAAGTGAAAATGGTGCCAGGCATGGTGGCACATGCCTGTAATTCCAGTAATTGGGAGGCTGAGACAGGAGGATCACAGGTTTGAGGCGAGCCTCAACAACTTAGTGAGACTCTCAGTAATTAGACCCTTTTTCAAAATAAGTAAAAATAGGGCTGGGAGTGTAGCGCAGAGATAGAACAACCCTGGGTTCAATCCCCAGTACCACACACACACAACAGAAAATGGTAACAGAAAGAGGGATGTCTAACGTATGCTTATATGTAAGACCTGTGTGAGAAAGCTCACTCATTTTTCTTCCTCCTATTCTCCTTGCCTCCTCCTCCTCGGACTGAACCCAGAGGCATTCTTTTTTTTTTTTTTTTTTTTTTTTTTGCCGTACTGGGATTGAACCCAGGGGCATTCTACCTCTGACCTACACCCCCAGCCCTATTTTTTATTCCTTTATTTTGAAACAGGGTCTCACCAAGTTGCAGAGGGCCTCACTAAGTTGCTGAGGCTGGCCACGAACCCTCCCAAGTACTGAGATTACAAGTGCGTGCCACCACACCTGGCTCCCCAGAGGCATTCTAATTCCATAACACCCCCAGTCCTTTTAATTTTGAAACAGGGTGTCACTAAGTTCTTGAGGGTCTTGCTAAGTTGCTGAAGCTGGCCTCAAACCTACAAACCTCCAGTCTCAGCCTCCTAAGTACTGTTATTATAGGCATATGCGACCACGCCCATCTTTATTCCCATATTTTCTTTTTTTTTTTTTTGCGGTACTGGGGATTGAACCCAGGGGCATTCTGTCTCTGAGCTACACCCCGGGGGATTCTACCTCTGAGCTACACCCCCAGGCCTATTTTTTATTCTTTATTTTGAAACAGTGTCTCACTGAGTTGCGGAGGCCTCACTAAGTGAGACTGGCCACGAACCTGCGATCCTCCAGTCTCAAGCCTCCCAAGTAATCCACTGGGATTACAAGCATGCGCCACCATGCCCGGCTTATTCCCATATTTTCTATAAAATGTTTTCAGCTTTATTCTACCCTTCAAACATGAAAAAAAAAGTTTTTGGCATTCTAATTCAAGTTGGTAAAAAGCTGTGCAATCTTAAACGCTGCCATAAAGAAAGTACAGTAGTAGATTGTGAACTAACTGTGGGGAGGGGGGAGGAAAGAAAGAAAGCCCCAATGTAGTAGAGTGTTGGGGTGAGATGGGCATTTTTCTTTATTTCCATCTAATTCCTGATGAGGTAAAAACCAAGGCATCTGCCCTGCCCCCAGCGAATTAAAGAGGGTGCGTTATCTAGAAATGCAATATGGCATCAGAAAGGCCCACAAAGGTAAGTGGAGGGCAGAGAGTGTCAGATAAAAACCAAGACCAGTGACAGTCGCCTTGTCTAATCCCCACTTGACTCACTGGAGGAACCTGGTGCAGGAGTCGCCTGGGCTGTGGGCATGGCGTGGGCTCATGAATGGTACGGGGATCAGGATCCTGATCTCATAGAACTGAGCTTTCTTGAACCATAGGGTCACTCTCTAGCTCAGCGCTCAAAAAGAAACCCCTGTGAAAAGCGTATTTTCTGAATCTGTCACCAGGTGGGACAATTCATTTTCTTTGCAGGAAAAAAAAAAGATCATGAGCTCTACTGTTGTACAGGGGAAAGATTTTCCAAAGGAAGCATAATATGATATGGATGTCCTCAGGTGAATTAGCATCCTGGGTTTAGTGAGCTTCCAAAGCAGCCAGCACTGAGGGTTTATGTTCATTCAACCAGTATCTGGAATGAGATGGTTCTGAGGCTGGTGTGAAAGAGTAAGTTTTGGAAATTCCTGCTGTACCCTGTCTACCATAGATATCTAAAGATGCGGAGCGGTGGAGGTTCCTCCTTGTGGATCCTGCCTTGGTCCAAAGTTAACACAGCATTCCTGGTGCACATTGGGGAATTTGAGCTGTTAGCTTAAGCGTGCTTACCACCGCCTAGTACCTTGATGAAGTCAGCCCGAGCCTTTGTAAATACTCTGGTATGAACTTGCGTGTGCCAAGCAGTGGAAAGCAGACACGAACTGGCCCCTGCTCAGTTCATCTGCAGGATGGGAAATAATTTAGGCCTTCTTAAAATAGGTCAGAGGGTAATCACTCTCACAGTGAATGCTCATCCATGGATATCTGAGCCCAGGTCTTGGTCTTGGAGGAAGAAACAAAGGGAAAAGGTCTGATTGGTCACCAGAAGAAACAGTAAATGGTTCCTACAAGTGCAGACACTCCTTGGCCCTGCTCTTGCAAGGGCTAGCTGTGTAATGGTGGACAGCCCACCTCATCTTTTTGAGACCCAGGTTACTCAGTGGTGAGAAGATGATTTTAACTGGTTGGTTGCCGAGGCCGGGATCAGGACTAGATCTTGGGATTCTCTAACTTCGGCTGGTTCTGTAAGATACAAGGAGTGTCACCGTAGATATTCTTTGGCATTTTGAGAAAAAAACTCAGTAATTTGGGCCATGGTTATTCTAAAATTTTATGGACTGTCTTTTATTCTAACCACTGTAAAAAAAAAAGATTTGCTCAATATAGTATCCACTAGCCACATGTGGCTATTTAAGTATAAAGTAATTTAAATAAAATAAATTCAGTCCCTGAGTGACACCAGCCACATTACAAGTGCTTAAAAGCCATGTGTGACCAGTGCCTGCTGTATTGGGCAGCAACAGGCACAGGACGCTGCCATCATCAAAGAAAGTTCTCTTGGTCAGCGCTGCCCTAGACTTTTGCCCAGACCACTAACTGCAGCTGCTTCTCCCTTGGAGCAGGGTGTAGATGTCTGTGCTCTAGAGCAACTGTGTCCGTCTTTGCAGAAGGGAAGTATGGATTAAGCCCCATTTGAAGAAAGCAGTGCAATAAACCCTTCAGGTGAAGGATGCTGTCATTGAACAGGCGTTTGAGAGAGCTGGGGAGGAGGGGAGGTTAGAGGAGGGAATTAGGACACCCCTTAACCATTCCGTGCCTCCGATCTGAACTACACCTAAACCTCTGTAGGACACAGGACCCCCAGAGAGGAGATGCTCAGAGATGTTGTTACCCTATGCATGACTGAACCCAATAGTGGCAAAGTGTGGGAGGAGCAGGGCTGCCCTAATCCCCAGGAGATGAGGGACCCTCTCAGCATCCAGGGTTAGGGAAAGGGTTACAGAAGAAAAAATTGCTGCATAGCCATGATAGGGGGTGATTTGGGTGTTATTGAAGTAGGTGAGAGGGGTAAACACTCTGCCAGTCAGCCTTTTAGGTGTAGATCCACAGCACAGAGCCCAGGTTCTGTTTTGAGTGTTAATAAGAAAGTATCTCTGATAGGAGAAGGCTTGGTTCAGCCTTCCCTGCTGGCTAGGGTGCCATGCATGTGGGGAAAGGGAGAAATCAGAGGCGAATGGCGAGGAGTGTAATTTTACCTGCTGTCTGGAAGCCATCTGTGGAGGGAATCACCTTTCTCTTCTGGACTTACTTCCAGGTGCCGCTGCAGGGGATGATACTGAAGACGCAAGCACCGAGTTCACTGACAGTATCGAGGAGGAGGCTGCACAGGGCAGCCACCAGCACGTAAGTCAGGGGCGGGAGGCACGCAGCCCTCCTGGGCTCTGATGATCTCCTGCAGCCTTCGTGCACCTGGAGTAAGAAGACTGCACAGTCCACCTCCCCATCCGCTTCCCGTCCTTCCCGAGCATCCCAGCTGCCTCTCTAACCACATCCTTTTTCTTTTTTTCTCTCTAATCCCCCCTTTGGTTTTGGCTGCTTTTGTTTCTTCCTTCTGCTTCCTGTCCCTTCCTACCCCCCTTTGCCTCTGTTTACTGTCTGTAGCTATAGCTTCAGAAGAATTTTTACTTACAAGACAATGGATGCTTCCCCTCTTGGGCCTTTGTCACTGAGACACACCACAGAAGACAGGGAGACATCAAAGGGCTGCCTGGGGGAGGTGGCAGGGCCTAGAATTTGCCTGAGGGGAATGCCATTTGAGAAACTCCAAGAAGATCAGGATGCCTCCAAAACAGGAATCTTTCCCATGAAATCTCATTATACCAAAGAGAACGTAGCTGTGCAAGATGACAAACTACCCAGGTTGTGACTAAGCCAATGACCTGCAGGTGGTACTTCAACAGCAAGCCCCTGTTTAGCCTCAATGCTTGGTCTCCAAGGCTGAACCACTGTTCCCATCCGCCATCGGAGAAGGTGTCACCAGCATGTTCTCAAGCCCAAGGGTGAATGTCCTGCGCCTCAGAGATCAAGTCACAGATAGTGATCCCACAGCACTCATGGGAGCTCCTGTCTCCATCTTGTCAGTAACATTTAAGAGTTGCGACTCTTAGACAGACCGTGCCTGTGACTCTTCAATTGTTACAGGGAAAGTAGATCATTGGTGGAAATCCTTCCGCAAAAGCAACTGGGCTTTTCCGGTCATGGCTTCCGTGGAGCTATCAGGAAAGCTGTAGGGGAAAATGAGGTTCCCGGGTCTGCCTGTATGTCTCCTGCATAAGAAAAAGAGGAAACATTAATAAACCAGTAAGAGGAGCCCAATCGAGCAGTCCCTAAATCTTAAAGGATGTGTCACAGTCTGGCTCTGGAGGACATGAGTAGCTGCCTGGAATGTCTCACA
This sequence comes from Glis glis, assembly GCA_004027185.1. NCBI lineage: Eukaryota > Metazoa > Chordata > Mammalia > Rodentia > Gliridae > Glis > Glis glis. The sequence continues at coordinate 25,532 of PVJS01017907.1, read as the reverse complement.
TCCTCTAGCGTTTCTTTGCCTTCTACCAAGATCCCCTTTTTGTTACTCTAACCACCACTAACCTTCACTTCTCCCTTGAGTTTTTGCATCAGTCAGCTCCACTTCTTTTAGTTAAACAGCTTCTTCTGAGTTCTCCTGACCAATGGCTGTATTTGTGTACACCACTACCCCTCTGCCCAGATGCCCCTGCCCTTTGCTCCCCGATTTCCTTGGGGACCTCAGGGGAGAGAGAGGATCCTGCAAGATGAACAGATGTCTGCTCTAAGACAGCTAGATTGGGGTGTCAGCTGGTGGTTATAACAACTGTGGGACAGGATCAACTCCAGAATAAATAGGAGACACAGGTATCAGAGTCAGATTCTGATTGACATGGTTAAAACTATTCCTGGTAGTGCGAGAGCTGTAGGCAAACTGGTTTGTAAAGCCATTTCTTCCTCAGCTTTCTTTCCTGCAGCCTAGCAGGGAGAATATGACCAGACCCCATTTTGAGAAGATTAGTTCAACCCTGGAATAAACTTTTACATTGGGCATATCAGAACACTTGCTATATTACTTGGCATAGGAAATATTCAGTATGATTGTAAGTTAATACACCTTTGGATTAGGGATTTACTTATGATAGACAAAGCATATGCCAGTTGGATGAAGAATCTCTTGGGTAAGCACCATTTTTCTTTCTATCACCTTTCCTGGAAAAGCAGTCTTCAGCTTTGCATAGGACAAAACTTAGTGTGTAAAATCAACTGTAAGCTTAGTTTATCTTTTCTGGAGTTTGAGGTTGTAACTCTCTTGCTGCCAATTAAATAAAACTTGCTTTGTCATAACTGTTTTGTGTCCAGATTCTTCAAATTTTATTTGCTTGTTTCTGGGGAAATGGGTCCCTTGAGATTAATCTCTGAACTTCTCTTTGTTGTGTCCTTGAAAGTAAACTTCATGCTTGACACCAAGCACCTTTCTTAGCTCAAGTGTACATATACTTCCCCTAACCCTTGTATCCAACTTTGTGTTCCTGGGCATGAATGTCCTTTTAGCCAAAGCAAGTTATTTCCTCCTTGTTTCTTAGACTCACCCACCTTAGGAAGCCCCAGGTCTGGACATGATGGTAATTTCCCCTAGATATCTCCCACAAAATTCCGATCTCAAACAGATATAAGATCTGCAATAAACACCTAGGAAATTCCCATGAAAGAAACTAGAGTATCCAGCCATTGCTTTTCTTCATTTGAACTTTTGCAATGGAGAAAAGTCAATCAAGAACCAAATTCAAATACAAATTCAAGTGTGATGACTCAAGAAAAGGCATTTTTCAAATATTAATATTATTCTTATTGTCAGGTAATACATACTTTTATGGGGGATGGCATGATGTTTTGTTACATCTATATCATGTGGAAATGATTAAGCCAAGCTAATTAATATATCCATCACCTCACCTACCTATAATTTTTTATGGTGAGATATTTGAAATTTACTCTCTTAGTTATTTTGAAATATACGATACATTATTATTGTCTTCCTGCTATGTAATAGGTCTCAAAACCTATTCCTTCTGTCTATCTGAAACTTTGTGCCCTTTGATCAGCAACTTGTCTCCGCCTGTCCACTCTGGTAACCATCGTTCTACTCTCTACTTCTAGTAGTTCAATTTTATAAGATTCCACATATAATTCATTTAAGTGAGATTATGTAGTAATTGTCTTTCTGTGCCTGGCTTATTTCACTTAGCCTAATGTCCTCCAGATTTATCCAAATGACAGCATTTCCTCCCTCCTTAAGGCTAAATAGTATATGACCCCATATCCTGGCTGTTGTGACTAATGCTGCAGTGGACATGGGAGTGCTAACATTCCTTTGATCTACTGATCTCAATTCCCTTGGAAATATGCCCCCAATTGGTATCACTGGATTTCTAGTTTTTTTGAGGACTCACCATACCATTTTCTGCAGTGGCTGTACTAATGTACATTCCTACCCATAATGTATGAGCTCCCTTTTCTTGGCATCTTCTCTAACACTTGCTATCTTATTTTCTTTTTTTTTTTATAAAACCATTCTAACAGGTGTGAGATGATATGTTATTGTAGTTTTATTTTTACATTTCCCAAAAGATTAATGGTGCCGAGCATTTGAGAAAGCTAATTTGTAATGCCCTTACCTGCTATCTGAGTGCTGACTTACATTGTGAGAGATATGAAGCAGTAGGGGAAAACAACCAAAACAACTTTGTTCAAAAAAGAGATCAGATCCACACCAAACTTCTGAAGGGCAATAGAAACCCAGAACCCAAAAAGTTGAATTGTGTGGAAGCAATAGCACAGCTTAATTAGGTAATGTGAGAAAATTAATCCACAAGAGAAATATAATTACATATAGAGCTAATGAGTTCATACTACTACCACACACACTGGAAGTTCCAGGGTTTTATTTGATGGAGAGAAGAGAAATATTTGCTTTTCATAGATGATTAAAAACTAAAGAAAAGGCTAGATCCTGAGTCACTTTTCATGCATTTGCATTTAAATTACATTTGTATTTAAATTTTAAAGTTAGCCAAAGTAAGCCCCAGTTGGGATGCAACTATAGAAACATGAATTAGCCTGGGCAAAACCCATATCTCTAGGCGATGATTTATTTTTGCATTTTAAAGTAGGAAATTAGATGAGATGGACCTTAAGGTCCTTCTGATATTAACATTTCATGAATCATAATTTTTCTTTTAAAAGAAAATTTGGTCTATTGAAACCAATAGATTCAGATACTGTTCATCTAGAAGGTACTTTAAAAATGGGTAGACTTCATTACAGTTAGGGATGATTTTTAAGCAGAAGGGACCCTTATGGTTTAGAAGAGTAAATATTGTGCCCATATTCAAGGCTGATGGTAATGTTTCAGCTAAGTTAGTGGGAAAGAGTTTATATAGAAAGATAACATCACGTAGTTCAAATGAAGGGTAGGGTCAAAAACTTTCAAGAGTGGTTTTATCCAGTACCCTGTCCTTTATTTTGTCACAAATGGTTGATGGCATATGTGGAGATGGCCACTGGCCTGACTAATCTTGTTAGCAGAGTGGTAGAGACACGTTGTCAGGATCCTGGCAGATGCCGGGCTCACAATCCCCAGGTGGGATTGGATGCCAAGGCATTGAGAGGCTATGTCTGTGGATGTCTTTCTTCTTTGACACACATGCACATCTCTTTATAACCTCACCTGCTATGCTACTAAACACCATTGTGCATGCATGCTGTTAATTAACCCCACCACAACCCTGCACTTTTGATTTTACCATGCTTTTCTATGGGGTATAGCAAAAGCCAATTGTTTCGTACCAACCTGAGTAGCTCAATCAATCATTTCCCATTGAGTTGCTCAAGGCCCTATTCTGTTCAACGTATTGATGATCTGAATGAAGGCATAAAGCATATAACTAATTCTACAAATCATCCCTAGTTAGGTGGCCGTGGCATGATTTACGGAGATGCACACCAAATATTTAGATGGCTTAGGTAATTGGGAAACGACTCTGTATAGCCCAAATGAATTTATAAATGACAAGTACAAGTCACAATATTTATAGAGTTAAAAGAGAACAAGACCCAGAAATAGCTGTGGGAGAGGTGTGAGAAATGGGGAGTTCTAATGGACCTGAAGTTAAGTGGAACTCCCAAGTGCTGCCACTTGAGAGGAACAGAGAAGCCACCGCGAGATTGGGATGTGCCGAAATTAATGTTGGACAGGCAGGCAGGAAAACCTTGTACTAAAATAATTAGTCATACACTAAGTAGATTATCAGACTCACATTTTTATTTCTACATTTCATAAAGCATGGAAAACGACTGGAGAAGAACTCAAAATGAATGAGAAGAAAGTCTAAAGGTTTTCAAACTCCCATTTGAGGAAAACCCGTAAGATCTGCTTTAATTGAAACACTAAGGAGTAACTTCAAGAGTACCCTCCAGAAATAGAAAAGGGCTGGGAAATTGGTACCTCGATTTGTCCTCCCATGCTCAGATTTGTGGAGAGAATTTGCCTGACAGTATTGGCACAAGGGTAACAATCAGTGATGTTGGCTGCTGCGCAGAGTGGCTTCACCTCAACTTCTTTCTCAGTCATCATAGGATGCAATTCTCCTGCTGCCAGTGAAATTCAGCTTGCTTTGTAGCTCCGCCGTTATTCTGATTCTGTGACTGACCGCTGCTGTCTCCCGAGTATCCTGAGGCTTTCTCATCTCCTCTTTGGAGTCTCAGTTACAGGCCTTGGACTGGTCCCTGGGACCTTGAGCCATGATCTTTGCAGCCAAGGTCTCCAGTGTTGTGGAGCTGGTGGAGCTGCCTGATTTGTGAGAAGACTTTTAGGGAATTCTGTCCCCTCTTCTTGAGCATTGAGACCTCATTTATTTGTATTTGTGTGTGTGTGTGTGTGTGTGTGTGTGTGTGTGTGTGTGTGTGTTCATGTTTATGTTCTCGCCCATCTCTGGATTCTCCTCTTCTTCCCCTGGCAACAACTCCTGCTCACTCGATCTGTCCTTCCTGCCCCAACCAGTCTCCAGGGCCCTTCTGTCTAGGGAGGTTCTTGGAAGGGAGCTCATTTTGGTTTTGCCTTTGTTGTTGTTGCTTCCATTAAAGGCTGCTTTTGGGATCTCATGTTCCTCTTGGATCCTCTTCGATGACCTAACTTCTTTTCACGTGCACGTGGCCTAATTTCTCTCAACCATGATTTTCTTTCAGCTCATCAAGGTGGCTTTGGAGAAAAGCCTGACAACTGTGGAGACCCAGAACCCGTCTCTTCCCCCTCCCTCCCCAGTGGGAGGGGACAGCAACAGGTGTCTTCAGGAGGAGATGCTCCACCTGAGGGCTGAGATCCACCAGCACTTAGAGGAGAAGAGAAAAGCTGAGGGGGAACTCAGGGATCTGAAGGCTCAAATTGAGGAAGCAGGATTCTCCTCTGTGTCCCACATCAGGTAGGACATTTTCCCCAGAGAAGGGGAGCCTACTGGCTGTGAGTCCCTACCACCACCACCAGGGACATGCCTTGCTGTAGCCAGGGCCTTTGTGCTGCCTCGGGGCTACTTTGTTCATAGCCCAGGCTTCGTGCATTAATGCTTCTACAAATTCTTTAGAGAAAAGCTGTTAATATTGGATATTAGTGATCACTTTAGTTATTCGAGTAAATCTGACCTTAATTCAATATAATAATGCCCATTATTATTTCCCACATGCCCATCATACATATGATAGCCATGGGTGGAGACCTCTTGGTTGTATGATCGGTATTGCTCTTTTGAATTGATTGGAACATCGAAGGAATCTCCTACCCAAGACATGTCACTGCTATGTGTAGCAGAGCAGACCACGAGAGAGGAAGATTAACACAGAGGCCTCTCCGCCTCCCTCTCAGAAGTGCTGAGTATTTAAATAATGTAATAGCAATTTTAATAATTTCTGATGATTTATTTAACCTGACAAAAATGTCAAGTAGCTGATTCACTGGCTAGATCGGCTACTCTGTCTTTAACAGCTTTTTGCCCAAAAGATGTGGGGGGGAACATGTTGGTACTGTGGGGTGATCAGTTTATGGATTCATCCCTGAGGACTCTAATCATCATGACCTATTGTTTAGAGTACAGCTATATAGATGTACAACTTCTAATTCATGTCCCATTGTTTTCCTTCATATGACATGTCACTTAGACTTCCCTGAACAATGTTAGACGTGAAGAGGACCCTGGCATCAAGCATGTTGTCCTTGTTTCATAGTTGAGGAAACTCAGGTCTAGAAAGTTCTAAGTGACTTGCTTAAAATCACATAATGGTCCTTGGCTAGGCCCCTGTCTCCTGATAACAACTAATCCTTTCTTCTGTATTGTATATTTTGTCAAACAATTTTCTTTAAAAAGTTCTTATAATTATCCTAAATGTCAGTTCTTTTATAAATATTATCATAATTCTTAAGTCCTACTTAAGTTAAAGCATACATTTTACTTACACTTCTGTATGTGTAAATTTAGTTATGAAACCTTTGTTTCAAAACAGTACATCTCTTTTGATTCGACACACCATATATAGATACCCTCACGGGTTATTTTCTTTTTTTCCTCACAGTTACTGACCTGAAACTGATTTGTTTAACTCTACACTCAGCCTTAAGAAACACAGATGTTGTAGAAGGTGGACTCTGTTTAATACCTAGCCCCCCCCTTTCAAGAAAATTTTGTTGAGCTTTGCTTTCAATAGTTGTCCAGTGCAAACATTGGAGTTTACCCCAAAACATAAAGTTAGTTATAACATAATATTGAATATTCTTTTTTGTACTATACATGTGCCCCTTTCTCTCCCTCCTACATCCCAGTTTTGGTAACATATCTTTTCCCCTTTTTTTTCATTGAGAACTGTCTCATGGATGCTCTGAGTTCTTTGTCCTAAGTCATTTCCTTTCCTGATCATACCAGACAAGTTCCTCTTGAAGCTCCAAGACTTCAGGATTCTGAGAAATCCAGCTGAGGTGCATAGCCAACTGCTGATCCTTAAGGCTGTGAATTACTCATTTCCTTTGCCTCTTCTAGCTCAGCACCCTCAGTTTAGCATGCTTAAGAATTGCCTGTGGAACTTAAATAAAATGCCGATTCATAGGCCTTTGCTCTAAAGCTTTTTTTAGCAAGCAGCTGGTGGGATTCTGGTGCTGATATTCCTCAGGTCTGCAGCTAGTACAGCAGGATTGGATGAGCTCTCTGTTCCAGACCCTGAGCTAAGCATGCTCTAGGTATAATTTCATTTACACCCACTAATGTCATAGTGCTTATTTTATGAAAAAAGGAGATCGAGGCTCCAAGAGGTCAAGTGAATTGGCTTGTGAAAGCCATGTTTTTTATTGCTTCTATTCAATCCCAGCAAGGGGTTTATTGGAGGGTGGGTGGCAGGAATTGAGACTAGAATGTCTTGGTGAAAATTAGTCGTTATAGTCAATTTTATTTCTTCAACAAATATGAATGTTTTACATAGCACACATTTGTAGATGCCCTGGAGATACAGGGCAAGCAGGACAGACACGGCGTCTGCTCTCATGGAGAGTATCTCCTATCATGTGAGCCAGACATATAGCAATTAATTATGTAAGTACATTTAGATTATAGTTCCAATTAGTATTGTTTATTTCTTCTCTGTTCCCAGATCCCAATTTAGCATTTAGTGGTTTAAAACTGACTGATGAGCATTAATAGAACTGTAGAATCTATAACAACAAATTTGTCACAATCCAAGTCCTTCTTATTTTTTACTCACTAGCATAAGTTTCCTTGAGTATTCCAGAGGCTGCTGGAAATTGGAATATATGAGGTTGTGTGGTCAAATAAAGGAAAGTAGACTGGTGTGTGTGTGTGTGTGTGTGTGTGTGTGTGAGAGAGAGAGAGAGAGAGAGAGAGAGAGAGAGAGAGAGACTGGAGATTGAGCCCAGGAGCATTCTACCTCTGAGCTACACCCTCAGCCCTATTTTTTTTTATTTTCAGACAGGGTCTTACTAAGTTGCTGAGGGTCTTGCTAAGTTTCTCAGGCTGGCCTTGAACCTGCAATCCTACTGTCTCAGCCTCCCAAGTACTGGGATTACAGGTGTGCGTCACCATGCCTGGCTTAGACTGGGGGTGCTGAGAGCAAGATTTTTAGTGATGGCTCTGCCACCAAATAGCTATGGAAGTACTGGTGTGGGGGCAAGTCTCTTCCTGATGCTGGGATTTTCTCATGTATAAAATAATGAAGCCGGGCATGGTGGCGCACGCTTGTAATCCCAGTACTTTGGGAGGCGGAGACTGGAGGATCCGGGTTCCTGGCTAGCCTCATCTCTCTCTCTCTCTCTCTCTCTCTCTCTCTCTGTCTCTGTCTCTCTCTCTCTCTCTACTTAGTGAGGTCCTCCGCAACTTCGTGAGACCCGGTTTCAAAATATAAAAAATAGGGCCGGGGGTGTAGCACAGAGGTAGAACGCCCCTGGGTTCAATCCCCAGTACCGCAAAATAAATAAATAAATAAATAAAATAAAATAATGGAGTTGTTACAGGTCTCTGAGGTTGCTTCCTGCTCTGGGGTGTCTCTGAGTCTATCATGGACTGAGAGGTGGGTTAAAGGGACTGTTAGGAGCTGCAGTCAAGGCTGGATCTGGCCCCCGGTTTTGTTTCCTGTAGGAACACTGTGTTGAGCCTTTGCCTGGAGAATGCAGAGCTGAAAGAGCAGATGGGAGAAGCGATGTCCGATGGATGGGAGATCGAGGAAGACAAGGAGAAGGGCGAAGTGACGGTGGAGACTGCGGTCGCCAAAGGGGGTCTGAATGAGAACAGCCTTCGGGCTGAGTTCAGAAAGCTCCAGGGGAAACTGAAGAATGCCCACAACATCATCAATCTCCTCAAAGAACAGCTGGTCCTGAGCAGCAAGGAAGGGAATAACCAACTCACTCCAGAGCTCCTGGCACACCTGGCCAGGGAGATCGACCGAATGAACACAGACCTGGTTTGTCCTGAGAAGCACCATCGCCAAGAGGAGGAGGATGTGACCACAAGGCCTTGTCCCAGACCCCAAAGCCTTGACCTCAGGGCTCCCCGTGCAGTGGACGCCCACCAGGTAAGCCAGGGCACCGATGGAACGAAACACGCTTGGAGGAGGCTGGAGATTTCAGTTTTACCTTAAATTATTCTACCTTGTGGGTCAGGAGGTACCAAGGGAAGGGCAGCTTTGCATCACAAGTAGTGTTAGGGTAATAATGAAAGCACCCATTTGGGTTTTAGAAAGGCTTACAGCATTATCTCATGATGATTTCTCTCTCTTTTTTATTTTGCCCTTTTAAACAGTTCTATTGAGACATAAGTGATATATAATACAAAAAACTACATATATTAATATATTAAAAATAGCCAGGCATGGTGGCGCACACCTGTAATCCCAGTACTTGGGAGGCTGAGACAGGAGAATCACAGGTTCAAAGCCAGACTCAGCAATGTAGCAAGACTCTCAGCAACCTAGTGAGACCCTGTTGCAAAACAAAAAATTAAAAAGTCTGGGGGTGTAGCTCAGAGGTAGGATGCCCCTGGGTTCAATCCCCAGTACCACACACAAAAAATTAAAAATACAAAATTGTGCACTTCATGAGTATTTCTTCAATTGATCTCAGCCAAAAGGCCGAGAAGTGATCCTGAGTATTTCTTGAGTGTTTAGTTTTCCAAGTAACACATTGGGCATTGGCAGTGGGTATTAAGACCTGATTTCTGCCACCTAGATAATATGGTGGGGAAAATGCCAGAAAACCAATTAATCTTTTTTTTTTTTGCAGTACTGGGGATTGAACCCAGGGGCATTTTACCTCTGAGCTACACCCCCAGCCCTATTTTTTATTCTTTATTTTGAAACAGGGTCTCACTAAGTTGCAGGGGGCCTCACTAAGTAACTGAGGCTGGCCGCGAACCCGGATCCTCCAGTCTCAGCCTCCCAAGTACTGGGATTACAAGTGTGCGCCACCACGCCTGGCTCCTGTTAATCTTGATAGGCTTTAACTGCCACCGTGTTGGGATGCAGTGAGTTCTGAGGCAGCCCAGACAAGTGGTGTGTAATGACATCTCTTCTTTATCGCTGCTGTTTGCATCACAGGTGTCTGGGCCTGGGCCTCAGAAGGGATTATTGGGATCCTCTTAGGGGAAGGAGCTTTGCTGAGGATTCAGTAAAATGGAGAACACAGAGGATTCGGAGAGGGTCACGGGCACAGGGGTGCAGGGAAGGCCGAGTGGAGGTTTCCAGCTCTTCAACCACCGAGCAAACATTTACCAAACATTCTTCTTGTGCTCTAGATACAGAGATGAATAAAACATTATACCCGCTCTCCAGGAGCCCTGTCTAGAAAGCAAGTGACTGCCAAATAGCATGAGAAGTGCGTGACAGACACATGAGTCTAGTCCACTGGGTCCAGAGCGGGGAGTGGCTGTCACTGCATGGGCGGCAGCCTCAGGCTGTCCTGATCCCTGCATTGGTCCCTTTCACAGTTGGATAACCAGTCCCAGGTCCACGGCGCTGCGCCTCAGTCAGAGTTCAGTCTGCCGGGGTCCACCAAGCACCTGCGCGCCCAGCTGGCTCAGTGCAGACAGCGCTACCAAGATCTGCAGGAGAAGCTGCTGATCTCAGAGGCCACCGTCTTCGCCCAGGCGAACCAGCTGGAGAGGTACCGAGTCATATTTAGTAAGTATTGCAAGCTCACCATCGCCAAAGTGTCTCTCCTCTCCCTGAGAAATTACATATTTTGCAGACTTTTCTTCCTCAATCTTGGTATAAATTCAATCCTGACTGTAGTCCTAGGACTGTGGAAGTGGATATTTTACTTTGATTTGCAAATGGCAGAAAGAAGAAAGCAAGTTTTCTAGGTTGCAGTAAGTGTATAGGAAGGAAAAGAGCTAGCATCTAGGTTTGCTGATTTCTGGTATAGTCATCAGACTGCCTTGCCTCTCTCAACACAATTGTTTCTCTCTTGCTTCTTTTTTTTAAAAAAATTATATACTTTTATTGGTGCATTGTAGTCTTACATCATAATGTAGTTCAGAGTGATAGTGACATGCATGCCCACACGTGTGAGCTTGCTGAGCTTCACACACACACACACACACACACACACACACACACACACACACAAACACACACCGGCTCCCTCTCCACTCCCTCCCTTTCCCCATACATGATATTGAGGTTGGCATTGTTATTCTCACACATGTACATAACATCAATGGAAGTGTCTCTCCTGTTTCTATTTACACCACGACAGATTCTTCAAAAACACAGCACTGTGGTTAGTTGAGAATCAGCACTGTCCAGTAGAACTTCTTGCAGTGACGGGAATGTTCCATATCTACATTACATGTGGCTATTGAGCACATGAAGTATGGGTAATTTAACATAAAAGTAGCCACATCTGACTTCAGCTATTGATTGGTCAGTGTGGGTCTAGGTGTCTTGGGACTCTAAATTAGTTCAGCTCCATTCAAACATCACTGAGCCCCTTGGAGAAAGGATTTGCTAGTTTCACTGGGGCTTCCAGAGATGATGGTATGCAATACTCTACTTGCAGGTGTCTGACCCAACTAAGCCTAGGTTATCAGAAGTGAGATCATCCATCAGTGGCAAACACTGGCTCATCCTCGTGGAGGGAAGTCCTGCTGCAGGTCATTTCTTCTTCCACCCAAGTCCAGAGAGGCAGAAATCCCACTCCTGATGTGACCTCCCTGCCCCTAGAGCCAGAGTATGTGCTGCTGAGGTTGAGGAAATGTGTGGGAAATTCAGATGCTCTATAACACCCACCATCTCCTCCTGAGCAGGTGAATCCCTGGTGAAACAGGACAGCAAGCAGGTCCAGGTGGACCTCCAGGACCTGGGCTATGAGACGTGCGGCCGGAGCGAGAATGAGGCTGAGCGCGAGGAGACCACCAGCCCCGGTAGGTGCACAGCGGGCGGGGCTCGCCTTCCCTCCCTGGAGTCTGAGGTCACGTTTGGGCGCTATGGGCCACTCCCACACCTGATGATTAGTGGGGGTAGAGTGACTGAAGGGGACACGGGACCAGAGAAGGACAGAAAGTTTGTAGAACTCTTGTCCAAATTGAGGTTGAGTGTGAGTTCGAACACCTGTAATTAGCTTTCAGCATCCTGCTGTTAATAAAAATAAAATTCTATCCAACTGATTATTATAGAAAAATAATACTAAAGCCTACTTATTAAAGAAGAGGCTGGATAGACTTTTGAATATAGGTAAACCATAAATTTTAAAAATGTTTCTTTTTGCATTATAAGAGGATTATAACCATAGGGCACCTACCAAATTCAAACTGGGAAGGGAGGAAAACACTCATGTTCTCTCTCGCCCTCCTGGCATTTAAAAGCAGAGATCTCAGGGCTAGGGTGATTGGTTTAAATCCCCACTTGTGAACTTCTCTGTGCCTCAATTTCCTCATTTGCTAAAATGGTAATAAAGCAACTACCTGACCCTCCAGGTACTAATGTCAATTAAATGAATAAATTCTTGTAAAACATTTTAGAATATGGCTGCACACCTAATAAGATGCTATGTATTAGTTCTCATTCTGGCTGCCCCAACCCTGACAGAGCTGTTGTTAATACACTGTTGTGTTTCTGTGAGGTCTTATTTTCCTGGGCCTATTTTTCATACAGCTACAATCTTATAGATTTTATTTATTTGGGGTGGGGGTACTGGGGATTGAATCCAGGGGCCTTCTATGTCTGAGCTCCACCCCCTAGCCCCATTTAATTTTTTATTTTAAAATAGGATCTCTGTAAGTTGCTGAGGCCCTTGCTAAATTGCTGAGGCTGGCCTTGAATCTGAGATTGTCTTGTCTCAACCTCCCAAGTATTGGGATTACAAGCGTGCGCCGCTATGCCTGACTTCAAATAGACTTTGAAATCCTAGTAATATTAGAGAGCATTAAACTTGCAATATGCAGGAACAGCTTGTCCTACTGTTGTGGTCACTCTAAATACATAAGGCTCATGTATTGATGTTAATGTCTTACGTAGGAAACATCAGTGTGTGGGGGAAAGACACATGACTCTGGAGGATTTGAATTCTGGCTTTGCCACCTGCTAGTCTGAATGACCTAGAACTATCTAGGTTACCTGTCTCTGAGCTTTGTTTTTCCCCAGTCAGTAAAATGGAAGGTGACCATACCTAACTTGCAGGGCTAGGGTATGAAATACTGTAGTTGAATGCCTAGTACAGAACCAGGGTTGAACTAAGTACTGCTTCAACTTTTACTCCAGTAATTATTGTCCTTATGACAAAATCCTGCTCCCCTTAAAGGGAACGGTCACAGCAGCATGTCCAGTTTCCATTCAAGAAGATGTCTTTGCCTCTTTCAGAGTGTGAGGGGCACGGCAGCCTCAGGGACCTGGTGCTCATGGAGGGGCCGTGCTCTGAACATGGGCTCTTGGGCCCAGCCTTGACCAGCTCCCCTGGGAAGAAGCCTTCAGAGAGTCATCTGGGGAAGCAGGAAGAGTTCCAGGCATATGGAAAGTCAGAAAACATCTCTGTCCTACGAAAAGACATCAAAGATCTGAAAGCCCAGCTGCAGAATGCCAACAAGGTCATTCAGAACCTCAAGAGCCGGGTCCGGTCCCTCTCCGTTACAAGTGATTATTCGTCTAGTCTGGAAAGACCCCGGAAGCTGAGGGCTGTTGGCACTCTCGAAGGCTCTTCACCCCACAGTGTCACTGACGAGGATGAGGGGTGGCTCTCTGACGGCACTGGGGCTTTCTATCCCCCAGGACTTCAGGCCAAAAAGGATCTGGAGAGTCTCATCCAGAGAGTATCCCAGCTGGAGGCCCAGCTCCCAAAAACTGGCCTAGAAGGGAAGCTGGCCGAGGAGCTGAGATCAGCCTCGTGGCCTGGGTAAGGAGGGCGCTGTTTGGGTTTTTACGTGACTGATGATGTCTAAGTCAGCGCTTGGAATTGGGCAGTGCAGGCGTCTGGGAAAAGGACATATCAGGGCAGTAAGAGGGGCACTTATTTAAATAACGGGAGGTTTAAGGAAAGACAGTTATACTGACAGTCAGCATGGCATTGGCTGGTAGCCCAGTGTCTGGAAGATAACAGATCTCTGGGATTTCCTGTTAGGGATATATTAGTAAATAGACTATCTGTCTATATCTATATATCTATATCTATCTATATAATATAGAATAATATAATATAATATATCTTACATAGAATAATAATAAGACTAGATTCAGACTGCCTGGGTTCAAATCCTAGCCCTGCCACTTATTAGTCATGTGACCTACTTAACCTTTCTGGGCCTATTTGCTTACCTATATTTTTGCGTGTGCATGGTACTAGGGAGTAAACCCAGAGGTGTTCTACCTCTGGACTACACCCCCAGCCCTATTTTATTTCTTAGTTTGAAACAGAATCTCACTAAGTCACTGAGGCTGGCTTCATACCTGCAATCCTCCTGTCTCAGCCTTCCAAGTACTGGGATTCCTGGCATGCACCACCACACCCGGCTTTTGCTTACCTATTGAATGAGGGATACTAAGAGAACCTAATTCAAAAACGGTTATTAGCTTTAAATGAATTAATACACATGTTTAGAATAGTGTCTGACATATATTAAGCTCTCAATGCTATATGCCGTCATTATTATTGTTACTGATGCTTTGTGTTGGAAAACACTGAGTAGACATCTATCTTGGTATCTATCCTAGCTATCTATTGTTGAGTAACCATCCCCAAATGCAGTGGTTTTATCATCTCTCATGGTTCTGTGGGTTGGCTGGGCTCAGCTGGGTCCCCATGTGGCTGCCACCAGATGATAGTTAAGATTGGAGTCATGGGAAAGGCCCACTGGACTGGACACAGCTTCTTAATCCACATGTCTAGTGACTCAGGGATCCTTGTCTTTTCTCTTCCTCCATGTGGCTTCTTGTCCTCCAGGTTTCTCCTTCTGCCTTCGGTCTCTCATAGTATGGTGTTCCCTGGGTCTTTTCACTTCTATGTGAAAGCTGGCTTCTAAGGCAGGAAGTAGAATTTGCCAGGCCAGTTAGGAGATAGTCCTGGACTTGGCATGGTGTTACTTCCACTCTATTATCTTGGTCAAAGTGGTCAGAGAGCCTTCCCAGATTAAAGGAGGTGGAGAATATTCTCTATCTGTTGATGGAGGAGTGGCAAAGCCATATTTCAGAAGAGCATAGGGAATGGGAGATCGTGTCTTGGCAAAATACAGTCTGCTGTGGTATCAGAGCATAGAAGAAGTTCATGCATCAGATGGTGTTTGAAATAGAAGACATGGAAGGTTCTATCTGGATTTAGGATTAAGTGATCCTAAGTATTCATTGAGTATCAGCTGTGAGTCTATACTATACTGGTGCTGTATGAGATGTAATCGATGGCACCAACTTTACTCTCACAGAACTTATGATTTAGTTTTAGACATATGGCTAGCATATAAAACAGTGGAGGATAGTGGCATCCTAAATTCTTTGATGCAGTAGTTTCTGCAGAGTAGAATTTACTTAAATACCTCCTATGGATTATGTGAATTCAGCTTGGGGATGTTCCTTAGATATATTCTCATAGAAATCTCCAAGGAAGGCCTCATAATTTGTCATCCACTGTGTTCCATTCTTATTCTCTCCTCTTTTTCCTATCTTAGGAAATATGATTCCCTGATTCAGGATCAGGCCCGAGAACTATCCTACTTACGGCAAAAAATACGAGAAGGGAGAGGTATTTGTTATCTTCTCACCCAGCATGCAAAAGATACAGTGAAATCTTTTGAGGACCTCCTAAGGAGCAATGACATTGACTACTACCTGGGCCAGAGCTTCCGGGAGCAACTCACACAGGGAAGTCAGCTGACTGAGAGGCTCACCAGCAAACTCAGCACCAGTAAGTCAGCCACGGGGCTTCAGAATACTCTCAGTCACTCCCACAGTCCCAGGCCCAGGTGGCCACCACACCTCCACTGCAACTTTTCATCCCTGGGTCCAGTTCTCACTTCGTCTCCTGAGGACCATTGCAGGATCAGACCAGCCAGGGAGGAGCACCAGGAGCAACACACAAGGCTGGAGATGCTGTGGTTACAACGATATATTTGTTACACATAGAATGTGACCACTGGGCAGGAAGGAGCATCCATCTATTGCTAAGGGAGAGGAGAGGAGATGAGGTCAAAGGGCCTCTCCTATAGTGAAAAGAGCCCTAAACTAAGATTTGAAAGATTCAAGTTCTAGCCTGGATGCTGCCATTAACTTGCTTTGGGCAAATGACTTCCCCTTTCATTGTCTCTGTTTCTTCATTTATTGCATGGTATATACATTATGCAATGTATTATACATGCAATAAATGGATACTTCAAATATGGATAAAGTACCGTTCTCTTTTGGACATGGTCAAGGCAGTAGCTATAGTATACCAAGGGCTATGTTGGCCATTATTGGAAGCTGTTACTTAGAATTTCCTGGAAGTACCCAAGGGAGTGCATCAGGCTCAGATGTGGGGGCCAGCCAGCTCATCTGCAGGTGGGGGGCAAGGAGGTTCAATGGGGATATTTGTCCTTTGCTCAGAGACAAGAGCAGGTTCTACATGAAAGTGGGGCACACAGCTGTGTGTCTGAGTGTCAGTCTGTGGCAGGACGTGCAAGCTGGAGTATTCTAGTGGGCAGCTGGGCAGGAGGAGTCTCATCATCAATGAGACAAAAAATATTTCAAAAAAAAATTTATTTTTGCGGTACCAGGGATTGAACCCAGGGGCGTTCTACCTCCGCGCTACACCCCCAGCCCTATTTTTTTATACTTTATTTTGAAACCAGGTCTCACGAAGTTGCAGAGGGCCTTACTAGGTAGAGAGAGAGAGAGAGAGAGAGAGGGAGACAGGGAGAGAGAGAGAGAGAGAGAGAGAGAGAGAGAGAGC
>PVJS01017906.1:0-35567 GCA_004027185.1 Glis glis | reverse complement strand
CAGATGCGTTTTCCTCGGAAAGAGTCGCACGCACTCTATGCGGCTTCTCCCTCTTTTATCTAAGTCCGCACCTATCAGAATCCTGCTGCCTACATTCAGGGCAGGGCTTTCTGTTTAATCTGCTGTTACACACCCAAAATCACATAATCTTGGGTGTGTCATGATCAGGTCAAGTTGACAACCTAGATTGACTATCACAGCTACACACATATTAGCTTCCTCACCACCGAAATAGCTCATCAGTTTTATTTCATATTCCATTGGTACATAGAATTTGTATAGATGTGGTGCAGAAAAAAATACTAATAAAGGGAAAGTATTAAGAATACTAAGGTAATACAAGAAATATACTGAGCCAAACAATAGGAAAACAGGAAGCAGTGAAGATTTTTAAATAGTGGAATTATATAATCAGAGCTAAGTTTTTCTAAAAAAGTAACTTGACAGTGATATTTTATCCAAATTGACTCTGAAGAAAAAAAATCACTTATGGTGCATGATTAACTTTACTCACAGGCCAGCTCTGTTCCAGACCCTGATAAAAACATAATCTCCATAACATCTCCAATGGTGAACATTGCTTTAATAATCACAATATATGAAAATTAACTTTCTCAAACCTAAATTATGTTGCTGACAGATAGGTGGTTGGTTAAGAACTCATGACCAATGTCCAAAGGAGAGAAAATTAAGTATCTACTGGCTGGTGTCAGATTGGGATTAAAATCATGTGAAATGGGTTATGGGGACAAATGACAAATAGAAAAGATGAGGCTTGTCAGAGCATATTAGAATGTGGTCGTCCAGCCTCCCATCCCAATAACCTTTCTGTTTACCACACATCCCTCCAGCAACTCCTGGGGTCAGTTCCAATCCCGTTGCTTTATGTTTCTGGAGTTGCAAACAGATTTATGTCAGATGAGTAGCAATTACTCAGAATGCATTGGGCCACTGAATTTTTTCTGTTGTCTGCAGGATTATGTTATGCTCATATAAGAAACAATTTATCAACATGAATGAACCACAAAGATGGGAAAATAAAATCGGATTGAAAAGTGTTCCGTGTAATAGCCCAGCTGTTCCATTAAAAAAAATCAGTTTTCTTTCTAAGGGGATTTTCCAATCAGTTTTTTTCCAATATTTATAACGCGAAAAAAATTATTTTTGCTTGAATGTTGGGAGAAAATCCATTTCTTGCTGTCTACTAATAACACTTGCCAGGAACACCTGCAACATCAGATAAAAGTTAAAATTTAAGGCGAGTAATACATACAATCCCCAGAAGATGAAGAAACAGGAGATGATATGTCTGTCTTAGAAAAATGAAAACTGTGGTTCCCTTGGAACTGTTTGGATAGAGATTCATAAACCCCAAAGATTGCACCTGGTGACAGTGTGGATAGTGCTTCACTGTTCAAATAGCTTTTCTTCTTTCTTCCTCATCTATTCCTGCCAGTAAACTTGTGATCAATTACATGCTATTGGGGACATATAATTTTTCCATTTTGAAGATAAAGAAAAGTGTGCATCAGAAGACTTAAAATACTTGTCTCCCCCTCTATGTATAATTGATAATGGATGATGCATATTAGCTCCTGCCCTATTCCTTCTTAATGGAGGGCTTTTCCATTAAATTTATCAGCACTCATGCCCATCTCTCATGTTGCTACATAGCTTTGTGCGCTCTGGAGTCCTGGTGGTGGTAGGATTCCCTACTTCTAGGAATGTTGGGACTTTTCAAAGGCTATAGCAATAGAGTAACTGTGTGGAAGTGGGGAAGTGCAAGGTGAAGGAAGAGCTGAGTATGAATGTTAATCCAGACCCTACTTACAGGTGACTTTGTCCATAATTCAGGGAAATATGGCTTTGGTTGGCTGAAAAATGGCCTCTAAAGGTATCCAAGTCTTAATTCCAGCAGCCTCTGAATGTTACACTATATAGTAAAAGGAAATTTACAGGCATATCAAATTAACAATCTTGAGATGAGGAGGGTATCCAGGTGGGCCTTGATTATAATTACAAGTGTCCTTGTAAGAGGAAAATGGGAGATTGTACTACAGGAGAAGAAGGAGACAATGTGATCCCTGAAGCAAGATGTTATGTTGCTGGCTCTGAAGATGAAGAGGTCATGAGCCCAGTAGAGCGAAGAACTCATGTGGAAAAGACAAAAAGATATGTTATATCCTATACCCTAGGCAAAAGGATAGTCCTACAGACACCTTGACTTCAACATGGTACAATAGGACTTCTAACCTCCAGAAGTGTAAAATCAATAATGTGTATTGGGTTAAGCCACTAAATTTATGACAATTTGTTACAGCAAAAGTAAGATAACAACATGGCTTGAAGGATTATTGTTGGGATAAGTGATCTCCTATAAACCAATGCCAAGCAGGAGACAGGGCCAGTCATGTTAATCTATGACTTCAAATCTTGATCTAGACATATATCACTGAAAAACACAGATCATAATAAAAACTGCAGGTAAAAGAATTTTCTTTTGCACTATTTTCTTCCCATTGTTCTTTCAGATACCTAAGCTTGAGAGCTCAGTTGTGCCGTAACTAACCTCAAAGGCTTTTTAAAATCGGAGACATCATCTAAGGAAAGTGGTCTCTTGCCAGCCATTCTACGCTTTCTTTACCTTTATCTCTGCTCATCTTATTAAAACTTTCAAAGATGCGAGTGTCTTCTAGACCCTGTAGAATTGCCACAGGATTCTGAGTTGCAGAAGAAAAACCGTCCAGAGAAATAGGACATTGGACTTGTTGTTTCCTCCTCTATCCTGATGTAGGGAATTAATTTACAGTACAGCCTTATTTCTGTCCTTCATCCCCATCATACACAACTCTTCCAAGAATAGAATGGGGGAAGATGGAATAAAGAAACTTGGGAGACACCCAATGGAACACAGAGCATGGGAACACCCACCACAGTGCAGATGCTCCATGAGTGGCAATACTCATAACTTCTCTCTTTCACATCTGCTTCTAAAGCACTCCCTGAGAACCAGATCAATCTTATGAAGCTCAGCTAGTTTGAATCAGACTGTCTCTCTTGTTCATTTCATGTCTTTTTCCATGTCAATGGAACGGAATCTTTATCTTCACTTCCCCTAAGATGTTGTCCTTTTATGAATGGAAAAAGTTCTTGGGATTTTTTATGCTAAAATGTGTTAATCTTAAAACATAGCTTGTCAACTCCACTACAACTGTTCAAGTGAAATGAACCATGCTGTCCACAGTCTATGCCAACCACACGAGTGTGACATTGAGAAGCGTTTTGGAGACTGCATTGCACAACTATCTTCCTTTGTCAGCACCAACCAACCTCCCCAATGAGGCAAAGTTTTCTAGCTCTTTTCTTCTTGCAATAATCTTCATCTGCCCCCTATTTAACTGGCATCATTGATGTTCCTTGGTTTCATAAGACACCTGCTTCATTTTGTCAATTAAAGTTCAGATCTTCAGTCCCAGTATGGAATTAAAAATGTCTATATTAACAAGATTGCCCTGTAATGGGATTTGTGTTTGGGAGTTTTTTTAAAATTTTACTCTATTTTCTAACTATAAAATATTAAACATACCATCTTGTATCACCAACTCAAAATTTACCCTTGTGATGGATGTGAATCCTAATTTATTTGGTAGATATTATAAAAAACATGAGGCATCATTCATGCTCCTACTGTAAGAAGTCTAACCAACTATAATGAGATATAATCTTTATTTCCCTCTACTGCCAAAAAATTCCACAAAGAAGCTCTCTTGCCTGCTAGATACTATTTTTAGAACAAAAACAATGTAAGATTCAATTAAATATACCTCCTCTGTCTTTTTCTTTGCTTCACCAAGCCACATACTTCTCACGTGCTACCTATTGTGCTCGTCACGAAAGCCTGAATTCTTTTCTTCGAATATACTTGATTGTGGATGACTCATCTACAGATAGAGTTGTTTCTACATATAGAGATCTTAATTTTGATGTGTTTGCTGTTGGCAGTTTAAAAATGATATCAAAACTCTTTGACATTCTTTCCATTGTAATGTGATTTCTGTGTCACCACCCCACCCTGCCCTTGAATTTGTAATCTGTGTCTACTCGATCAATGGAATACATTAAAAATGATGGCTTTCTGAGTCCAGGGCTGAAGAAGTAGGCAGCTTCTGCTTCCTGCCTTCGGGGATGCTCACTCTCAGAACACAGCTGTCATGCTGTGAGGAAGCCAGGAGTACAGGTGTTCTTGCCAATATCTCCAACCGGACAGCTGCATTGACCACCAGACAGATGAGTGACTGAGAATCTGTGATTCCAGCTGGAGACTGGGGAGTCCCCAGCCTCAAACTGCCCAAGGCAACAGTTCAAGGAATATACACAATCTGTTTTCTCCAAGCCCCACCTGAACTTCAAATACACGAGAAAAATCCGCAATTGTGATCATTTGAAGGGCTACATTTGAGGTGTTTCTATGTAGAGAAGCAATACATTGAGCAATTAATTGTATGGAAAAAGAAGTGATATATGCTTTGGAAAGGAAGGGCTTCTCTGTTGTAATAGTCCTGTGTGGGGGTCTAAGGGACAGCAGGTGCACTGTGTAACAACTGAATGTGTTTGTGTGTGTGGGCAGGGGAAATACTTAAATCACATTAAAAGGAATAGAGTTGTGGTGATAGATGAGGAAGTGTATTTCAAAGCAGGGAGAAACGTAACAAGGAAACAGAGCCAAGAGATCAGCAAAGCAAAGTCAACTAGAAGGCAAGGAGGAAGGTTCAAACAAGCTGAGGAAGTGTTACTTTAGCAAATAACAGAAATGCTTGGCTTGGCCCATAGTTCCTCTTTTACATAAGGTCCAGTGCCTTCCATGTTGTCAGGGCAGAGCGGATTCATAATAGCTTTCCTCAAGATTTCTTTAATGCTCAAGGGTGTGTTACAATATGCATAACTTAGAAATATGCCCCACACTAGATGGACCCAACTTTGTGATTTCGCAGGAAACAATTGCTCTTTATGGCCCAATCTACATTTTTCAATAACACAGCAGGGACCTTGACCTATAAAAGGATGCCCCAGAGCAAAACAGATTTACAGTAAAAAAGGCAAGATGTTGCGCTCAGCAAAACAATAGTTACAGTTCCCAGAGTTATGGGCTGGATTGAAGTACAAGATCGGTCGACTCACTGTGATGATAAAAATGGACTTACAAGAAATATTTTGAATGGACGAGGCTCCAAAGGCAGAGGCAAAATGCATTTAATGACTTGAGTTGCTTTTTTATAGTACAGGATTCTGAAATAGATCTTCAGGGGTTCCCTTTCTAGATTTATGATGTGATGACTGGAATCTACATTTTTGGCAATCATCCAGGGTGATTTAGAGAGGCTATGGTGTTTGAGAACCAGTAATCTAGATATTAATTTTTTGTGTGGGTTGCAGGTTCTGGATGTGGCCATGTGTTTATGTTGATATTTACTTAGGTCATGTTAGAAAGTAATATAAGCCCCTTCCCCTTGTCCCTTTCCCTGCCTATGGTGGACACACACCTGTTCCTCTCAGCTCCCTCTTCAAGATAGAGCCTCTTAACAGGCTGTGTGGGTTGTCCATAGTTAACATGCCCCATCTGTGAACTGCTTCCATTCTGTCTCAGATTTTGAAAGGAGTTTGCACACTTCCTTTGGCTGAGCAAGCTCACTATTCAAGGGTCACGCCTGACATAAGACTTTCCTGAAGAGGCATCTTTACCTCAGAACTCTCCACTGGCCCAGGAGAGGCTTCGGTATATCTGCCAAACAATCTGCATGACTGGGCTGTCCCTGTGCAATCCTGCTTCTATCCCCTTACTCATCAGGTGCTACTCCACAACAAATTGTTGGCATGCTCAACTCCATCTTGGCATCTGCTTCCCAGAGAACGCAACAGAGGCACATTTCCTTCAACAGTTATCTATCATGTATCTATCATCTATCTATCTATCTATCTATCTATCTATCTATCTATCTATATCTATCATCTATCATCTATCTATCATCTATCTATTATCTACCATCTATCTAGCTATTCATTTATTTATTTTGTGGTGCTGAGGATTAAACTCAGGGTCATTTGAACTTTGAGCTATATCCCCAGTGCTATTTTATTTTATTTCATTATTTTATTTTATTTTTAAACAGGATCCCGCCAAGTTGCTGAGGGCCTCTCTCTTTTTTTCTTTTTCTTTTTTTGCGGTTGGGGCATTCTACCTCCGAGCTACACCCCTGGCCCTATTTTTTTATACTTTATTTTGAAACCGGATCTCACAAAGTTGTTGAGGGCCTCACTAAGTAGCTGAGGCTGGCCGCGAACCTGGATCCTCCGGTCTCTGCCTCCCAAGTACTGGGATTACAAGTGTGCGCCACCATGCCCGGCTGCTGAGGGCCTCTCTACATTGTTGAGGGAATCTCTAAGTTGCTGAGGCTGGCCACAAATATGTAATCCTCCTGTTTCAGCCTCCCAAGTTCTGGGATTACAGGTGTGTGCCTCTATGCCCGGCTTACCTTCAACCTCTTAAACAACTTAGTTCTAAAGCCATTAGAGAAGGCTAAGCAAGGTAGTCACCCAACTTTGTGTAGGATGTCCAGACAAGTTGAAGAGGATGTCTGCCTAGGATGGGTTGTCATGGGGAATTGGCCCAACTTGGTGAGATGGGCATGCATACTTGTGAGTGTCTCAGCCTGGATTTTCAGAATCCAAGTTAATGAGAGCATCCACATACAGTGTTTCTGGGCACTGAAGTACAATCAGGATAAGAAAACTACCATACCTGATGAGCAGGTAGGGAGTGAGAAGTCTGATGTGGAGGGTCAGAGCCCAGGGGAGTGACAAAGACATCTACATGCAGGTGGATGGACATGCCAATTCAGGAGTATAGAGCCCAAGGAAAGCTGACCTAGCTATGGTCAGCTGGTATGGGGATTCAGAGCTGCAGATACTGTCTGCAAATGGGCAGCACTGAGTGGACTGGAAGAATCCATGTGGATTAAATCAAATGCCTGTGAATGTGAGGCAGTTAGCAGTAGCAATGAGGGATTGGTTGCCTAGAGAGTAATCAATGAAGTAAGTAAATATATTAGGGAAAAGGGGATGGATTTTCACTGTCAGAGAAGGGAGTGATGAATATGGAAAGAAGGAAAAGTAGAATAAAGTATGTGATGTGTTGAGTAGGAGTCACTGGATTGGAAATATTGTGTGAACTCATGGATCCATGGATTTCAATAACAGAGATAAATCCCAATGTATTTGTAAATGTATGTTTGTGCATTTGCACACATGCACATGCGTGTGGGAGCATCTCTCCAAACTATTTAAGTATCTATATATCACTCAAACACACGAGAAAGAGATGTATCTATTTCTGTCTATCTCTCTGTTATGGTTAGATATAGAATGTCCCCTGAAGAACTCATGTATTAATGTTCACAGTTGATATAATTAATTCATGAAGGTTGCAATCTCATCAGAAGATAAGTCTATTGTAATGAATTTACTGGGTGGTAAACTAAGCAGGTGGCGTGTGGCCAGAGAAGGTGAAATCCTGGGGGTCTGCTTTTGTCTTCGAATCCCCTTGCTGGTTTGCTCTCTCTTGTTTCTGGCCTCCATGATGTGAGAGCAGAGTCGTCCCCCTCTCCTTCTGTCTACTTCCCGCCACCCTGCCCTGAGTTCCGCAGACCTGGCCTGACATAGCTGAATTCCGGAATAGCCAAAAACTTTGAGCAAATGAATCTTCCTTCCTGTAAGTTATGTGTGGTCAGTCACTTTGGATTGCAGCAGTGAGAATATCAACAGAGACTATATCTGCTGTCCATCTCTCTGCTATCTCTGTAGAGGCAGATGGATAAATAGATGCATACATATTCTGTAACTCTGTCCACTTAGAGCAACATGGCAATATTTCCATTCTACTATGTCTTCTGACATGTTGCCACTCTCCCTTGAAAAACCGCAGTCTGTTTCTACATGCTTTGAATTTGTGCCGGCCTTCATAGTTGCCTCAAAAGGCAGATTGACTGACTTTGAAGGTTAGCACACAGATGGGAATATAGTTTCCATTTAGTTTTCCATTTCATGGGAACAATCACTCTTAGAAACCAGAAACCACACTGTGAAGAAGCTCAGGCTTCATAAAAATGTCTTAACTGACAGCACCAGCCAAGGTCTCAGTCCATAGCCACGGTAAACCACTGAACATAATGCTGGGTAAGACTTCAGCTGATTCCAGGCATGTTTAGCTGATGCTCAGCAGAACAGAGACAAGACAGACCAGCTAAGTCCTTCCAGATTGCAGTTGTGCACAAGATAAATGTGATTATTTGAAGCCACTCATTTTGGGATGGCTTATTATGCAGAACTAAATAACTGAAATGATTGTCAAGAGTTCTGTTCTAGATATTTTTCCCTTTTATATGCCTATTAGATATCCAAGAAAAGGCATGGGTGAGGGGCTTCAGGTGAGATTAGAAAGTTAAGAAAAGATTTGGGGGATATTAAATATTTGTTGATTCATTGTTAAAGCAATGAAATTATTGGAATATCATTTTAAAACATTTCCTTTAGCTACAGACAAGATGATGAATTAGAATGGACAGGATAGCAGAAATAGGGAGTCTGTTTGGTAGATTAGAGATGTCTGGTCAAGAGTGTTGTAAATACATTAGAAAAGGTCTGAAAGGATTATAGGGCTACTTGTGAGATATAATAATCGGGTTAATAATTGGACATCTTACTTATACTCTTTCTTAACATACATTTACATGCTGTTCATTCATGATTCTGTGTTTTGAAACCTCTTATCTATGGACAAAAATTTACTTTTGGTATCTGATTATACTAGCTTCTAAATATCATGATTATTATTATCAAAATTAAATCAGAGAGACTGACTGGTACTAACCTCTTTGCTTTAATAGAAAGGCCAGCAGAATATACATCCAGAAAGTGGAATGATAGTTTGTTTTATCCCTTACTTTCTGAGTTTTCATTTCTACAGTTTTAAAATAGAAGCAATATCATTTGCCTTACAGGCAAAGATAAAACAAACTATATAAACAGGTTCGAATGGTACCTGGAACTGAGTCGGTTCTCATTACATGGTAACTGGGTCTGAATTTGGGGAACTCCAAGTATATGACAGAATACATTATTGGAAGGTACAGATCTCTGCTTCATATTTTTATCTGACGTTATTAGTTCTCTTGCTCTGCTAACCTTCCAATCAATAACCCATTAGGACCTCCATGGGACCGAAGCAGGTTGATTGACCAGATGTCACTGGGAAGCTGGAGGCCATCTAAGGATGACTAAGGGACTGGATCTTATGTTAACAGGAAAGAGACAGACACCATTTTCTTAATTCTTTCCCCAGGCACGAAATGATTTTATTTCAAGACGGAGACTTGGTCTGCTCATTTAGTGTGTCCCTCCTACACATCCTGGCCCACCAGACAATCAATAAAAAGCTAATCTACCACAAGATTGACTCCCTCAGGCCAAGACCCTCCAGAAAAGCCTTGCCTGGTCACTTTGAAAATATGTGGACACCTACAGAGATAAGCTTCAGTATGTGCAAGAAAAATAAATATATAAACCTGCCCAATGATGGACAAACACTTTTAAACACTAAAATAAAATTTGGAAAATCTAGGCAGGAAGTAGCAATTTCTCTCTTCCCTATTATGTGGAATACTTTACCATAAATCAAGACACTTGAAACATACTTCTGAATTTACCCAGAAGATTAATGTCGGTACATTAGCCTTTTCCTCCAGGCCAAGAGAAAGTTTAAACAAATTTATCTGAAGGAATTGAAAAAAAGGTGTTTAAAACATAATTCTATTGTAAAGGCTGGCAACATTTTCCAAAGTAGCGTTTGCTATATTTCCAAGTTGGGTTATTAAAATAATCAGTTGCTTATCTACTACTTTTTAAGTGTGTGTGTGTGTGTGTGTGTGTGTGTGTGTGTGTGTGTGTGCGTGTGTGTTACTGGGGATTGAACCCAGAGACATTCTACCTCTAAGCTATATCCTCAGAACTACTTTATTTTTTACTGTGAACCAGTATCTAAGTTGCTGAGGGTTTCACTGAAGTTTCTGAGACTGGCCTCACATCTGAGATCCTCCTGTCTCAGCCTTCCAAGTATTGGGATTACAAGCGTGCGCCACCACACCGGGCTTCAGGATTTTTAAGAGTGTAAAGGCATGGAACAGGAATCAATGCATTTATTTAGGTGGTATTCTAGTTGGAGATGAGTGTGGAATATAGAGATAAATCCATATGTTACTGTTTTTATACAGTTGGATAAATATTTTTAAAGTGTTTAAAATGCTCTGAGTAGAGGTGTAAGAAAAAAAGAAAGGAAGGAGTTAATAATTCTGTGTTAGGGTCTTGGGAAGGCTTTTCATTCAATGTGATGCTCAACTCAGTCAAAGAGAATGACTAGGATAATTTTTCCTCCAACAAAGAAATGTGTGTGGAGCCTTTGTCATGTGAAAAATGTTTCTGTAGGTTCCAGAAGCAGGTTACCTAGTTTAAAACCAAGGTTCACTGTCATTAGTTTTCAAAGTTAGCACTTGGAAGTAAAATTAAACCAAATAGTGAAAGAGGTAATATTGCCTGTCTCCGATATGATGTAACTTATGACATTTTACCATATAACTCACCCAGAAGAGATGTGAGGGGGTATTAGAGTTTGCTGTTCACTTAGTGTATTAGCTGGTGGGGCTACAGTGTATCTTCTCCCTCTCTGGCAATTTTAGAAATCAAAATTTTCCTCTGTAACAAAAGTAAACAAATCAAAAGTCATTCCTAGAGAAGGGTTAAGTCAAAATTAGCCTCCAGAGCTTTAATGAATATGGCCCCTATAGAAAACTCACAAAAAACTTGTATAAATTATTTTATGTATTATTGTAATTAGACCTTCACAGTCAAAGTTGTCTTTTCACTGTCTGTGTCTTGTTAACATGAAATTAAATTGTAGTTATAAGCAAAAGTTGGTTGCCTAGGGAACAATAATTGTATATTCAGCTTAATAAAAATAAAGAAATATTTTTTTTTTGCGGTACAGGGGATTGAACGCAGGGGCATTCTACCTCTGCGCTATGCCCCCGGCCCTATTTTTTATACTTTATTTTGAAACCAGGTCTCACGAAGTTGCGGAGGGCCTCACTAAGGAGAGAGAGAGAGAGAGACAGACACAAGGAGAGAGAGAGAGAGTGCGCACGCGCGAGAGCTGAGGCTGGCCATGAACCGGGATCCTCCAGTCTCCGCCTCCCAAAGTACTGGGATTACAAGCGTGGGCCACTATGCCCGGCAGAAATATTTGTTTTAAAATGCAAAAAAAAAAAAATCAGGTTGTGTTGATAGACAACTGTGATGACTTGGGTAAGTCCGGAGTTTTGGGTCTCAGTTTCCCTGTAATAACTACCAGGGACACCACTTGCCATGGAGGAAGGGCAAAAAGAATTCCTCTTGTTCCTGCTCCTCCTCAGTTGCTCAGAGAGATGGAGTGTGCTTTGGTGAAAAGGCAGAGTCTTCCTTCAGAGCAGCTCTGTAGTATTTCCTCTGCAATCTGGACCTATATTTGGACCTCTTAAGAAACAACTAACAAGAGAAAGAAAAGAAAAAAAAAAAGAAAAGAAAAGAAAACAAAAGAAAAGAAAAGAAAACAAAAGAAAACAAAAGAAGAAGGAAGGAAGGAAGGAAGGAAGGAAGGAAGGAAGGAAGGAAGGAAGGAAGGGGAAATGGCTTCATTTGCTTTTCTTAAAATCCTCCCAGGGGACAGAACACACACATAAAAATTCACTTGTCAATACTGTTTACTACTCGGTGGAGTAAATGTGAATTTTGATGTTTTTCCAGACGGTTGCTGATGACTTTTCATGGACAATGACATATCCCTGGACTCTGTGACATTTCATTTTGTGCTCCTGGGGATGCCAGTTCTTTTCTATCACTGCATGTCAAAATAACAAGATCCTGCCTGCTTCTTTAGCACAACCTGCTTAATAACTGACAGTGCAAACCTGCTGCAGCCTTTGAGTCATGCAAGCACTTTTCACAGCAAGATTGGGGTATTTTGTCCTAGAACATGAGGTGCACACTTAAAATATCCTCAAGGGTGCTGACCCAGAATGACAGCTCAAGAACTTTTTCTTCTTCTTTTTAAAATGAAATCACAATTGGGACAATTTTAGAGTCACACGGATAAAAATAATAAACATCAAAATTTTAATAATTATTACCAACCACAGTGAAAATGGAATACACCCAAGAATCATTTGGTGGCAACAAAGATTCCTATTCATTCAAATTTAAAAAATGGTGTGGAATTGATACATGGTCATAGAATTTCTCCTTTGGAAGGCAGCTGAGTGTAGCAATTCTGGTGAAGAACTGGGGATTTGAAGCACACAGATGTCAAATTCCTTTTTCACCTCCCATTTAGCTGTGTGATCTCATTCATTCAGTTATTCATTAATTTGCCCCTGGGAATGGAACCCAGGGCTTTGTCTCTGCTACGTAAGGAGAACTGCACCCCAGCCAGAGCTGTGTGATCCTGAGCTAGTCAGCTAGCACCTCTACGTCTTCAATTTCTCTTATGTACAATGGGGATGACACTCCCCTTACCATATATCTTGGTCAGAATTCTTACTCATGTGACCTGATAAGCCTGACCACTTCAAGGAAGGAAGATTTATTTGCTCATAATTCTGGAGACTTGAGAGTTTCCACCCATGTCAAGCCAGGTCTGTGGAGCTCAGAGCATGGTGGTAGAAAGCAGAGAGGGTGAGCACAAGGGCTCTGTTCTCATGTCATGGAGGCAGGAAGCAAGTGAGAGAACAAGGGAGAAGGAACCATATATAATTCCCAAGGCCACACCCCTAGTAAAACTTTCTAGACAACCAAGCCCCACCTACAATATGGATGCTTGGTTTCTGTGAGAGCTATGGGAGACATTCTAGATCCAAATTATTACACCATATATTTGAGAAAGGTATGTGATAATGATGTGTGTAAAACACTTGGCATAAAGCTGACATACATCATGAATATATTGATTTTTTTTATTTGTTACTGGTAGAGTTACAATCATGATTATCACCCTCACCAACATCATCATGACTTTCATCTTGTCATGGGAGAAGGGTTGGTTCCTGGAAGGGTCCAGAGGAGTTCTCAGTGGGGGAGAGACGAGGAAGGAAACTCAGCACCATTGGGCTCCTTAGCTTAAGTGACAGAAAAGAATTTCAACATGAGCCAAGCAAAGCCATAGACAGAGACTTATTTAGGAAAGCAAGAAATACACAGTCACGGGAAAATGAGGACAATCTTCAGAGTGAGAGATGCATTTAGAGATTAATGGTTCTTCTTTTATAGACTTCATTGAGGAGTGGATAGGAAGAGGTATGTGAGGATGACATCAGATTTAGGATGTTTGGTTGTCCTGTGGGTCCTGATGGGCTTTCACTATCTTCTCAATAGGTACCCCTTGATTAGATTATCTAGGGGCAGTTAATACTGCCGAAGGAGATTGTCCTTTTTATTTAAACTGTTTACAGGTGGGATGACTAACAGTGCCCAAGATTTCTCTCTTGGGTGACCTCTGTCATCTGACCAAAAGATTTCTCTCCTGCTTAACTATTTCTAGGTAGGATAATTAACAGTTCAAGGGTTTTTTTTGTGAGAAAATTTCTAGTATGGTGTTTGGCCACCTTTCCGGATCTTTTGTGTGGTTCTTGTTGTCTGATCATTTGATACCTCTTTGAGGATAGTCAGTAGTGCACAGGGTAATTAGTAAAGACATGTAAATTCCTCAGATATTTGGGACTAACAGGGTTGGCGTGGTGGGGAATTTGGGATATGGGCTTGATGTGAGCAGAAGGGTATTGGGGAATTTTGCCAAAGGTTTTATTACAGTTATATTTTTTTTTCTGTCCTCTTCTTCTTATGTCTCTTTTCTACATATTTCTTTTATTTCTTCTATCCTATCACAATCTTCTTTCTCCTCCTAGCCCATTTCTCATGTCTCCAGAGCCTTCTAGGATTTGGCACCTAGTTGGCTCTTGGAGCTCACCCAAAGCCACCTGGTCTCCATCATTATATTCTAACAGTACTTGTTTATTTCTGTCCAAGCACATTCTTGCCTCAAGGATTTTCACTGGCAGCTGCTAATGCCTTGGCTCCTCTCCCTCAGGTTTTTGTAGTATGGATTTGCTCATGATTCAGATCTTAGCTTTACAGACATCCCTCTCTATATGACCTCATCTGGTCATCTTTCTGCATCATGTTCCCAGCTTTTATTGTATCAGAATCCTTACCACACTTAATTTGTTTCTTGGCTGTTTACCTCTCTTCATGCTAACTCCCTAAGAGCACTAATACTTCACTGTTATGGTGTCCACTTCTAAAAGTGATTCATCTAGAAATACCTTAAAGAAAAAGCTCATTAAATCAACAATATAATCAGTCAGTCATGTTTACTTTAGTATAAACCTTAGTGAGATTATACTTCAGTATATACAGTTGTCAGACATATCTTGCTTCAAATCTGGCTACACACTAAGGGAAAAACTTTTGGACTGATTTCTTGGTCACTAAAGCTTGGCTGTTCCATTTGTAAGATTGGAGATTTGATAAATCATCACAGAATTTGATGGGTATTATATGAAAGCACAGAGTTCAGGCACTTAAGAGACATCCTGGACAGTAGTTGAATGCCTGTTATCCATTGCTGTGAAAATTGAATGCCAGCATACTCCACATTCACACAATATCAGCAATTTGCTTCTTTAGATCTGTTTGCATCTTTGTGTATACATAGGTGTGGTTCCAGGAATCTTTGGCTTTGAAGCTCACGTTAATCAGCATTGCATTTTTGTTTAAATTGAAATATATTTTACTCTTTTAAAATTGAAATATTCGGCCTTTAAATTATATGGTTCCATGCTTCTATTTACAAAGTTGTACTAACGTCACTACTACATAATTCCAAAACATTTTATGACCTCAGAAAGACACTCTACACCTATTAGCAGTTACAGCCTGTTCTCTTCTCCCTACATCCCATGTTGACTGCTAATCTGCAACCTGTATTAATGGATTTATTTTGGGCATTTTATAGAAATGTAATTATAATACATAACCTAAAGTGTTGCTCTTCTTTAACTTATATTGTTTCCAGATTTACTGATTCTGTGTCATGAATCAGTACTTCATTCTTTTTGATTAACGAATAACATTTAATTTTGTAGATATAACCATATTTTGCTTTTCCATTGATCAAATGATGGGCATTTAGGTTGTTTCTACAATTTAGCTATTATGAATAAGGCTGCTATGAACACTAATGTACAAGTCTGTATATGGATATTTATTTTCATTCCTCCTTGTTACATATCTAAGAGTGGAGTTGGTGGTTGTAGGATAGTTTTATTAAATATTTTGAAGAACTATAAAGTTGTTTTTAAAAGTGATTGCAATGTTTCCCATTCCAACCAGCAGTGAATACAAGTTTGAATTTCTCCAACTTTTCACAAAAACTTATGATCATCTACAATTTTGATTATAGCCATCCTAGTCAATGTGAAATGATATTTTATTATTGATTTGTTTTGAATTTCTTAGTGTCTAATGATGTACTTTTTGGCCATTTGAATAATTTTCTGGGAGAAGTGTCTATCCAAATCCTTTATCCATCATTTGCTTGAATAATTTTCTGTTTATTATTGAACTCTAAGGCTTCTAACATTTAAAATTCCTTATCAGGTGTATGAATTGCTATTATTTTCTCATCCTGCGGTATTTTGAGATTAAAAGCTTTGAATTCTGATGAAGTTGTTCACTTTTCATATGTAATAAACTATTGTCTAATCCAAGTCACATGATTTACTCCAGTCCTTTATTTTAAGAGTTTTATAATTTTAGTTCTTATATTTAGGCCTTGGATCTGTTTGAGTTATTTTTATATGGTGTGAGGTAAGGTTGGATTTACTATTTATTTATTTATTTATTCATTCATTTATTTATGCAGACAGCCTTTTGTCCCAGCACCATTTGATGAAAACACTTTTTTTTCTTCATCACATTGTCTAGGCACCCTGATCAAAAATCACTTGACATTAGAGATATGCAGGCCTACTTGTGGAGTCTTAATTCTATTTCATTGATCTATATGATTAATCTTTTGCCAGTATCATATGTAGTATTGCCTTCTTTTTCATTCTGAATTTTAGTAACTTGAATCTCTCTCTTTTTCTTGGTCATTTTAACAAAATATATGTCAATTTCTTTATTTCTTTGAAAACAGCCAAATTTTGTTGTTGCTGTTTTTTAATTCCCTATTGTTCTTCTATTCTTGGTCTCATTTATTTCCACTCAAATGCTTATTATTTATTTTCTTCTGCTGGATTTATGTTTATTTTGATCTTTTCTGGTCTGTTAAGAAGAGTGGAAGATTAGGTTATTAATTTGAGATCTTTCTTCTTTTTAAATATAGGCATTTGGAGCAAACATCTTCTAGATATTACTTTAGATATATCACATAATTTTTGGTATAATATGCTTTCGTTTTCATTTATTTTGAATTTTTCCTTGTGACTTCTTAGTCTCATTGGTTATTTTGGAAACTGTGATTTAACATCCACATATTTATAATTTCTCACCTTTCCTAATTTTTTTTTTTTGCGGTACCAGGGATTGAACCCAGAGGTGTTCTACCTCCACGCTACACCCCCGGACCTATTTTTTATACTTTATTTTGAAACCGGGTCTCACGAAGTTGCGGAGGGCCTCACTAGGTAGAGAGAGAGAGAGAGAGAGAGAGAGAAAGAGAGAGCCGAGGCTGGCCGTGAACCCGGATCCTCCGGTCTCCGCCTCCCAAAGTACTGGGATTACAAGCGTGAGCCACCACGCCCGGCTTACCTTTCCTAATTTGATTCTAACTGCATTTTATTCTGGTTTGGAGAACATATTTACATGATTCCAATCCTTTAAATTTATTGAGACTAGTTTCTTAGGTTAACTTATGGTCTGTGGAGAAATGTCTCATGGGCATTTAAGAAGAATTTGTCAGTTGGGCATGATGGCACACGCTTGTAATCCCAGTACTTGGGAGGCTGAGACAGGAGGATCCGGGTTTGTGGCCAGCCTCAGCTACTTAGTGAGGCCCTCCTCAACTTAGTGAGACCCTCTTTCAAAATAAAGAATAAAAAATAGGTCTGGGGTAGAATAGCTCAGAGGTAGAATGCCCCTGGGTTCAATCCCCAGTACCACACACAAAAAAAAGAAGAATTTGTCTTCAGCATTTTTTGGCAAGTTATTTGGTAAATATCTGCTAGGTCGATTTGGTTTATATTATTGTTCAATATCACATTTCCATGTTGATCTTTTACCTGGTTGCCCTATCCATAATTGAAAGCTGAATACTAATATCTGCAACTATTATTAATTAATTAATTACTTTTCCCTTTAATTACATTAGTTTTGCTTCATGTTTTGGGTAACTTCATTCTTTGGTACAAATATACCTTCTTGTTTAACCATTTTATTACTATAAAATATTCTTTCTTTCATAATACTTTTTTGTCTTGAAATATATTTTAGCTAATATTTGCATAGCCACCTCAGGACATTTTTGTTATTATTTGTTTGCTAGTATATCATTTTCTACCCTTTTCTTGAAATGTATTTATATTATTGAATATAATGTCTGTTGTTGACAGCACATAGTTATGGCTTCTTTCTTGCACTCTGAAAATTTATTTCTTTTAAGTGATAATTGGAGAATTTGTTCGATGACAATTTGGATTCCTGTCTTTCATTTGACTATTTGTTTCTATATATCTTGTTATTTATAATCCTCTTCCTCCAGTTTCTCCCCCCACCATTTTACTATTTTCTCTTATATTGAATAAATGTCATATTTTAGTTTTCCTGCCATGTTATTCACTATAATTTTCAGTTATTTTCACAGTTGCTGTCCTGGAAATTACTATTATCATCTTACTGCATAACAGTGTGTTTTGGATCACTATCAATTTAATTATAATTGTATGCACAATTTGTTCTTATCTCTACCCTACGCTTCGTACTGTTAATGGCATAACTTTTTCTCATTGCATGTTCATCGACACAATTTTAGAATAATCATTTTATGTAGCAGTCTTTTAATTCTGTATTTTACTACTTTGTTATATTTATCTATGTAGTTACCTCGCATTTGTACATTTGTATATTTACCTATGTATTTACCTTTAATAGTTATTATTATTTTTTGTAGGTTTGAGTTACTTTCTAGTACCATCTAATTTAAATCTAGAGTACTGATTTTAGTGCTCCCTGTAGGGTATTAGTTTACAAACAACAAAAACTTTCAGATTTTTATCTTGAATGTCAATTTTTTCTTTTTGGTTGCATTTGAAATTTGTGGTTGATTGTCTTTTTTCTTTCGTTGTTTCTCCTTGTCTTCCTTTACTTTTCTTCTTTTTTTGACTGTGCAAATAAAAGTTTTTTTCATGGTAGGGTTTTTTCCCAGACATTTTTCCTGCTCCTTTCTTTCTCTCCTTTTCTTTGGGGATTCCCTTTACACTGGTAGTGCATAGGAAAGTGTGTGAATATATCACTTGGTCTCTGATGCTCTATGTAGGAGTTCCTCAGAGTGGATTACCTCAATTGACGTCTCTTCAAGATTTTTATTTCACTACTTGCTCATTTCACTGCACATTCCAATTTTAAAATTTTTATATAGTTCTCTTTTATTTAAAAATTTTGGGTACAATATTATTATACATTGTAGTGAGCTTCAAAATGATACATTCATGTATGCACACATTCTTTAAGAAATTAATATTTTATTGAGATTTTTTCATTGTTCAGACATTTCTTCTATTTTTTCCTTTAGTTCTTCAGACATAGTTTTTTATTATATTTTAAATATCTGATTTAGTAACTCCAACATCAAAGCTTTGGGGTACTCTTTCTATTGACTCTCTATTCCAAGGATTTGTCATTGCTTTGTTTGTATTTTTTGTTGTTATTGTTTAGTTAGTGACTATTTAAACGAATTCTATAAAGAATCTATTTTTTATGGCCAGTGGAGTGTCTGCTCAGTTGGCTTAATGTTCAGCTTTTGATTAGACAAAAATATTTTTAAAAACCTGGAACCAACATATTTCTACCTTTCACTGGGGACTCAGCGAACGGGTTAGTATATGCATTAACACTCGGCTGTAGAGATGGAAACTTTTTCCCACCTACACTTCTGCTTTCAGAGCCTCGAGATCGGGTGGAGCTGAGAATTTAGTACTTTGTCCTGTCTTTTCTGAGCATTCATAGAGCCCTATACCCACAGTCCTCCACATGCAAGTAGCCTTTTAGATTCTCAGGAATGTGTTAGAATGTTTCAAAGATGCCTATGCATGTCTCATTGCCTCTATTTTCTATATTTTTATTAGCCTATTTTTCCCAATTGTTTCCCACTGTCTCCAGCAGCTCTGTTGTCCACAATTGCCTCTAATTGTATGGACAAATGTTCCTTTGGAAAGGGCTATTTGCATGTGGTGTACTCTCAGTCCTGTCAAATCAAGACATCTTTACCAAGTGTTGTCTTTCAGGAAACTGCTAAATTAGTCCAATGGAGTTAGGTCTCTAGAAATGGAAGTTTGTACCCCGTTTTGCCCCTCCTTTGACTATCAGACTGCTAGTTTTTACAGCAATGCTGCCCTCTTAGATTTCAGGGGTACTCTCAACTGGGAAAAGGGAAATGAGAACTGACGAAGCTAAAATGCCAGGAATTCACTGTTCTTCTGAGATCCAGCTGTTTTTCTTGACTGTACACCCTCTGAATTACTATAGCCTTTGGTTAATTTCCAGTCTTTTGAAAAGCTGATTCTGACAACTTTATGCCAACATTTTCATTTTATTATTTATTTTTGGAAATTCTTACATCACCATTTTCACCAACATCCAGCTCCACATAATTATACATTGTACTTTCATAAGCCATAAAACTATAATGAATACCTTTAAAAATAATATATAAGTTAAATACATATAACATAAAATATTTTCAACATGAAAGGACAGAGATTTTTGTAATCTGCTAGATTTCTCTATGTAATGGCTAAGATATATGGTATGCTAAGATAAAAACATCTATCATAGTTATCTTCTTTAAAAAAAAAAGAAAAGACTTCATCACTCTATTATCAGCCCATTTATTTCAACAGAAAGGAAGATTAAAAAAGGTGACGAGAGAATACTTTAATCTATCAACCTGGTTGTTTTTGCCAATCCTTTTGCTCACTTATTCTCCCTCATACTTTTAGCATGCTTGGTATTGGGGACACAATTCCCAGAAGACACTGACCCATCTATATCTCATATTCTGTTGAAGAAGTCATGAGCATAAATATTTAATTGCACCTTAATACTAATATGTAGACACAAGCACAGATTGCTATGGGAATGGAGAAGAAAGCATGGCTAAATCTATCTAGGTTAGAAGGAATTTTCCCATGATGGTAATGACATTTTAGATAAAACATTAAAATTAAATAGGACTCTTGCCATTAGAAGAAAGAAGCTTGGCAGAGGACAAAACTTAACACTTCATCATGAATTTAGTGGAACAACTCAAATCATGTTTTTTAACAAATATGAGTTAAATCAATCAAATCAAAGAGCTGACTTCTGGATAAAGAAAGATTCAGAAAACAGTGTTTACAAATGCTATCTGTATTATCCACCCCTCCCCTTTTTTGCTAATAGTCCTTCCAGGAATCACCAGTTTTCACATATTTGTAGGGCAAGTATCTTGCTATCTCTTATATAATGTATATGCAGATCTGAGTCCCTAATTGATTATAGTGTCAATCTCTCTATCTTCATGGATGAGCAGAGCACTGCGCATGTCATTGGTATACACCAAGTGATCGATGAAGAAAACACAAGTATGGGACAACTCAATGCAATCCCACAGAAAAGCAGATTACGAAATTGTGGGACATACACAAAATGGAATCCTATTCAACCATAAAGAACAAAATTATGTAATTTTTAGGAAAATGGGTGGAACTAGAGAATATTATGTTAAGTGAGATCAGCCAGTTACAAAATAATGAAGGGTCATATGTTTTTCCTCATATGTGGAAACAAGGAAAAAATTGGGATATAAGGGAGACTCCAGACAATAGAGGAGAAATCCAAAGGAGTGATGGAGGGGGTCTAGGGAAGCGAGGTGGGATGGGGGAACAAGACTTGATAAATGAAACACTTCAGTTGACACTATATACATATAGGAAATTATCAACGCCAATCTCAATACGCTATATGGGGAAGGAGAGTGATTGGGGAGGGAGCTGAGAGGGAGCTCACCAAATACTCATGCATGTATATCTCTATCACTCTACACTTCATTACGATGTATGATTACAATCCACTAATAAAAAATTTTAAAAAATGATTGAGTTGGCAAGGGATTTTTGTCACCATATTCATTCAGTTGTTTCAGCAGCCTTAATTCTAATCAGTCGAGATTGTCTTGGAAATGATAGTCAGCAAGATCATCTTCAATGGTGAAGGCCAGTCAAAATTGTACTTAGCCAAGAAATAATTAGTTTGGATACTTTTGTTTCTAACATTGCTTTTTAATTTATAGTTTATACAGTCTTCTTAAAGTGAAACCCTAAATAAAAACTAGTTTGAATTGCCAGGAAGTTGGATGAACTAGAAAATTATATGCTAAGTGAGACCAGCCAGTCATAAAAAGTCAAAAAAATTTGAAAACACAAGGGACTTTAAATAATATGGAGAGAGATCTGTAGAGTAGTGGAAGGGGATTGAGGCAGGGATTTAGGGAAGAGTAAGGGAGGAAGGAAATAAATAAATGGAGGGACATAAATAAATGTTTTCATTTATGTTTTTATCACATTGAACCTCACCATAATGTGCAATTGCAATGTACTAACAAAATGATTTTTAAAATTAGTTTAGATTGAAAATATTAACACCATTTATTTTTATCAAACAATTCCAGGTTTCCTTCATATAATGTCACTTCATATAATAGTCATTGGTCATTCATACTCAACAGTGAAATTTAAGTGAAAAGTTAATTGAAAAAATGTAATGTGCCCCATAATTATTCATAACAGAAGTTCACAAACTAGGTGTCAAAGAAATGTTTAGTTTCATGAAGTTGAAATAATTACATTCCAGTGCTAAAAAGTTAGGAGTTCATATATAAAAACATGTATATACTACTTTTCTTATTTAAAAAAAATCAAGATATGTGTGAAGTGGAGCTGACAAACCTGTTTTCCCTCCCGTTTAGCATTCTACACTGTTTCTGTTTTTATTTCAGACACTGAGGGCTGTGTCAGATGCAGTTCATCAATGTGCTATATCTGTTTCTATAGAAGATTTAAGAGGAAAGTAAAATACTTTTGGACTCATATCCTTATCTAAAAAGGGAAAATTGAACATGGAGGTTGAAGGCCTCATGTTTAAAGAAAAATGCAAGAAAAAATATTTTTTCTTTTGGAAGTGAAAATGATTTCCACATTCTTCAGATGCAAGCAAAGTATGTTTATTTCATAACATACAAATTAAGGTGCCACTAACAAACAGCTCATATTAAGCATAATGATTGGAACATGTGGATTTGCATAAAAAACAACTTAATAGCCTAATCACTACAAACTAAAATTTGGTGGGGTTTGTTTCACAATGACAATAGGTTAAGCAATACTGCTCTAAGTGTGTTAAGTCAAAAATATGTCTA
Source organism: Glis glis (assembly GCA_004027185.1). Classification (NCBI taxonomy): domain Eukaryota; kingdom Metazoa; phylum Chordata; class Mammalia; order Rodentia; family Gliridae; genus Glis; species Glis glis. The sequence continues at coordinate 12,760 of PVJS01017906.1, read as the reverse complement.
AGTATTAAAATCATTTATTAAAGTCTGGTTTAAAATGTTTCTTCTGAGAATAGCAGAAATAATGGGTCTGAAATAGAAAAAAAAAACACTTAACAGATGTAAATTCATCCCAAACAAAATTGTCTAGTATATTGGAAGAAATAGGAGAAAACTCACAGGACACTAGCTATTTCTGTTCACAGCAATTTATTTACAATTGTGAAATTTATATAGAGGGTGCTCATAATAATCATATAACAAAATGACTTCTTCTTGGGTATTGAAAACTAGAAGATACACAAGTAGAATTGACTTGGAATCAGAACTAAACCAACAAACCAAGCTTGAGAATTTTGTCAATACCTACAATTTAAACACAACCACTGCACCCTTTGCCAATAATTACCTGTGCTTAAATAGTTGCATACTGACCCCGTCAGGCCCACCACAGTGAAGAATGTGAACTGGAAATGTGTTTGTAGTTTTAATCATATATGTCTGAAGCTTAGCTTGAAGGATTAGATGTACATTTCTTTCATCATACATTCAAATGCTGGGTGACTAAGTAATAGAAATTGCTAGGGCAATTTTCAATCTGTTGAAAGAAATTTACTTGCCCATTGTCAAGCAAGAAAAATCCAGAACCAATAAGAATCAAATAAAAATTGGGCAATTTGACATTAAAACAAATGTAAAAAGAATTTCTTTGAATATTTATTGCTAGGACATTTGAAAATAATTGCCTAAGTGTACTTTTACTCTTTTCTAGTGAAATTGAGTTCTTTAGAAATTCAACAAAGAAAAAATAACCTGGCACACTTTCTTGTGCTTAATTTATTTCTAAAAGTCAAAGTAATAGACTGAGCTATATATGAAAAATTGTGAAGCTGAAAACTCATTTCAAAATGTTTAAGTTTCGGTTTTATAAAAGTGAATTAATGCTGGTTTGGAAGACATAAATTCTTTCAGCTTCTGTTTGTCATGGAAGATTTTTATTTCATCATCAAACTTGAAAGATATCTTTGCTGGGTAGAATAGAGTTGGGTGGAAGTTGTTTTCTTTCAGAGTTTGGTATATGTCTCTCCAAGCCCCCCTGGCTTTCATGACTTGGTTTGAAAAGTGTGGAGTGATTCTTATTGTTTTGCCTCTGAATGTCACATGGTCTTTTACTGTTGTTGCCTTTAAGATTCTCTAGTTGGCCTCTACATTAGTCTATTTGATTACTATGTGGCATTGTGAACCTTTTCTCTGATCTTGTCTATTGGGAGTTCTATATGTTTCCTGAACCTGTGTGTTGACCTCTTCTTCTATGTTCAGAAAATTTTCTAATATTACTTCTCTGAAAAGATTATTGATTCCTTTGGTTTCAGCTTTTGTTCCCTTTTCTATGCCTATTATTCTTAGGTTTGCTCTTTTAAAATTGGCTGAGATCTCTTCAATGTCCAATTCAAGCTGTCAAATTTTTTTTTCTTAATTATTTACTATGTGTTCATTTTTGGAGATTTCATCTTCTAAGAGTGAGATTCTGTTTTCCATGTGGTCTAGTCTACTCTTGATGGTCTGTATTGAAGCCTTAATTTCAATTATTGCATGCTTCATTTCCTTCAGAGCTTTTTAAATCCTGTTTAGGGTGTCAGATTCTTTATTTGACCATTCATTTCTTTCTGGCTCTCTTTGAATTCTTTGGGAAATCCTGTATCATTTCTATTATTAAAGTTCTGAATTGTCCTTCTGGCAATCTTTGCAATTCTATTTTGGTGGATTTGGTTATTGTGGAGTTGTGGGAGCTCATTGTTTCTTTGCTATTCTTCCTTCTCATGATTTCAGGACATGATATTATACTTAGAAGACCAACAAACTCAACCAAAAGGCTTATAGAAGTGATCAACAAACTCAGCAAAGTGTCTGGATACAAAACCAATCCTAAAAAACCAGAAGCTTTTCTGTATGTCAACCATAAATCCACTGAAAAAGAAATCCAGAAAATATTTCCACTCACGAGATCCCCCCAAATGATAAAATACTTAGGAATAAACATAACCAATGAGGTAAAAGACTTATACAAGGAAAATTATAAAACATCGAAAAAAGAAATTGAATAAGATCTTAGAAGATGAAAAGACCTCTCTTGGATAGGCAGAATAAATATCATCAAAATGGCCATTCTTCCAAAAGTGATCTACAGACTCAATGCAATATCCATTAAATAACCAAGGCCATTCCACATAGACACAGAAAAATCAGTTCTTAAATTCATTTAGAACAACAAAAACCCAGATTACCCAAAATAGTTTTTAGCAACAAGAACCATGCAGGAGGCATCACAATACCTGACTTCAAACTATACTACAAACCCATAGTAATAAAAACAGCATGGCATTGGCACAAAAGCAGACACAGACCAATGGAGTAGAATAGAAGACTCAGCAACAAATCTGTACACTTACAGCCAACAGCCAATTGATTTTTGACAAAGGGGCCAAAAACATACACTGGAAAAAAGATAGCCCATTCAACAAATAGTATTGGAGAAACTGTTTGACCACATGCAGAAAAATGGAAATAAACCCCACTTTCTCACCCTGCATGAGAGTCAAGTCAAGATGGATCAAAAACCTAGAAATTAGACCAGAGACCTTGCAGATACTTGAAAAGGGCATAGGTCCAACACTTCAACACATAGGCACAGGTAAAAACCTCCTCAGCAAGACCCCAAAGGCACAAGAAATGAGGATAGCTACATGGGATTGCATTAAACTCAAGAGCTTCTGTGCAGCAAAGGAAACTATCAAGAACCTCAAGAGAGAGCCTACAGAATGTGAGAAAATTTTTGCCAGTTACTCCTCTGATAGAGGACTAATATCTAGAATATACAGAGAACTCAAGAAAATCATCACTAAAACAAAAACCAATACCATAAAAAAATGGGCAAGTGAACTAAATAGACACTCACAAAAGAAGAAATACAAATGGCCAATAAGTATATGAAAAAATGTTCAACATCATTAGCAATCAGAGAGATGCAAATCAAAACTACCCTGAGATTTCATCTAACCCCAATTAGAATGGCAATCATTAAAAGCACAAACAACAAATACTGGCAAGTATATGGAGAAGTAGGAACTCTAGTACACTGTTAGTGGGATTGCAAATTAGTGCAACCACTTTGGAAAACAGTGTGGAGGATCCTCAGAAAATTGGGAATGAACCTACCATATGAGCCAGCAATACCACTTCTAGGTATCTACCCAAAAGAATGTAAACCAAACTACCAAACTAATACATGCATATATGTTTATAGCTGCACAATTCACAATTGCCAAACTATGGAATGAGCCGAGATGATCATCAACAGATGAATGGATTACAAAACTTTGAAATATATATACAATGGAATTTTATGCAGCAATAAAGAAGAATAAAATTATGTCATTTGCAGGGAAATGGATGGAATTAGAGACATTATGCTAAGTGAGATCAGTCTGTGACAAAAAGTGAAAAGTAAAATATTCTCCCTAATATGCAGAAGCTAGGGAGAATGGGGCATAGGAGGAACTCCAGACAAAGGAGAAAACCTTAGATGAGTAAGGAAAGTGACCTAACTGAGGGAGATGGGAGGGGGGAAGAGGGAAACACCCTAATACACATGATGTACATACACAAACTTATCAAAGTCAATCACTATGCTGAACATGAGAAGGAGGGAAGGGAGTGGGAATTGGGGGTGGGCTAAATGGGGGATATTTGCATGTATGCTTCTACCACCCTGAAACTCATCAAGATGTATGATTACAATGCACCAATTAAAAAAAGTGAATTAGCATTACAATTTGCCATTCCTAGTTAATGATGGTCAATGCATGAGGAATTACACAATAAATTCTTTGAACTGCAGGGTTACATGGTCAAAACAATTAATATGACCACCTGAGATATTACAAACCTAAAGCACTCCATCTATCAAATAAAACACTGATCAAATATCATTTTACATAGTCTATCTGTTTCTGAAAATACCTATATTATATGTGAAAAATATTTTTCTATTTTACAAATAAATGGATATATATCATTCTCAGATTAAAAATAAAATGTTCTAAATTTTATACTGCATATCCCAACCAAAAATGCAACTATTGAAATTGAAAATGATGCAAAAACAATAAATAACAAAAAATAAAATGTCAGACTGTTAGTTTCAAATTAAAGGAGGAATAAACTAGATAATAAAATAGTTCTATTTTTATTATTTCAACTTATATTTTTAAAGATTCAATTTTAAAATGATTGGCAAAATTATACCATGTATATTATATATCTATTCCATAATTCAACAAAATAATAAAAATATATAGTTTTGACAGTTTTACTTACCTCTGACCAACTGTTATGAGTAGATAGATCCTTTTTGTCACTAATTATATAAATATTTTTTTACATGTGACATATCTTTTTCTTTTTCTTTTTTATACTTTTATTGGTGCAATGTAATTAATTATACATCATAATGAGACTCAAAGTGATACAAACATGCATACACATATCACTAGGTGTATTTCCTTCTATATACCCCCCTGCTTCTCATTCCTCCTTCTTCATATATCTAGAGATGGGTAATAAAACTTAGTATGGATGTAACCTTGTGTGAACTGTTCCCTTACATATGACTTTCAAGAAAAAAAATTGCTGTAATAGTAAACTTAGCAATCAGAGAGATGAAAATCAAAACTTCCCTGAGATTTCGCCTAACCCCAATTAGAATGGCACTCATTAAAATCACAGACAATAATAAATGATTGCAAGGATGTGGAACTCTGATATATTGTTGGTGGGATTGCAAATTAGTGCAACCACTTTGGAAAACAGTGTTGAGGGTCCTCAGAAGAATAGTAATGAACCTACGATATGACCCAGCTATATCACTCCTGGGTATCTACCCAAAAGAATTGAAACCAGACTACCAGAGTAATGCATGCATATCTATATTTATAGCTGCACAATTCATAATTGTCAAAGTATGGAACCAGCTAAGATGTTCAGTAACAGATCAATGGATTACAAAACTATGAGGCATATGCACAATGGAATTATACTCAGCCATAAAGAAGAAAAAATTATGTCATTTGCAGGACAATGGGTGGAATTGGAGAATATTATGTTAAGTGATATTAGTCAGTCACAAAAAGTGAAAGGTTGAGAGAAACTAGGGACAAATTGGGACACAGGAGGGACTCCAGACAAAGGAGGGGAAACCTAAGTGTAGTGAAGGAGGGGACCTAACTGAGGGAGACGGGAGTGGGGAGGAAGACTTGAAGAGGGAAAGACCTGAATGGACATGATGTACATACACAAACATCAAAGCCAATCACTGTGTTGAGGATGGGAAGGTGGCGAGGGGGAGGGAATAGAGTGGGAACTGGGGGAGGGCTCAATGAGTGCTGGAGTTCTGTGGGCATGTATAACTCTATCATCCTGAACTTCATCAAGATGTATGAATACAATGCACCAATAAAAAATAAGCTTAAAAATGGTAAACTTACTATTAAAACTCGTTAAAGGAGTAAATTGGAAAAAAGAAAGCTCAAAAAGATTTTGAAGATATGTAAAGGAACAATCCGCTGGACATTGTGGTACACACCTGTAATCCTAGTACTTGGGAGACTAAGACAGTAGGATCACAGGTTCAAAGCTAGTCCAGCAACTTAGTGAGACCCTCTTTCAAAATTAAAAAATAAAATAGGGCTGGGAAGTAGAAGCTTGGAGATAGCCCCTGGGTTCAATCCCCAGTATTATAAAAAAAAAAAATGGAATGACCTGAGGTAAAGTCGGAGTGTGTCTTGGTTCAGGTTGCTATAACAAAGCAGCTTTTATACAACAGAAAATAATTTCTCCCTCATCTAGAGGATAGAAGTCCAAGGTCAAGGTGTCAGCCTGGACATGTTGTAGTAGGGCCCTCTTCCCAGGCTGAGGACTGCTGCCTTCTCATTGTATGTGCACATGGTGCAAAGAGAGTTGACTAACAATGTGGATCCTTCCAAGTGCACTATTCCCATTCATAAGACTCCATCTCATAATCTCATCATCTTCCAGTGCCCCCCCCAGAACTTTTGCACTGGAGATGAGATTTCAACATATAAATCTGGGGATCACACAAACATTTACATTCTAACAAGGTGCGACCAGAAAAGCCTGAATGAGGCTGGGTGTCATGGTGTACCCTTGTAATCCCAGTACTTGGGAGGCTGAGACAGGAGGATTGCAGGTTCCAAGCCAGCCTCAGCAATGTAGCAAGACCCTCAGCAACTTAGCAAGACCCTGTTTCAAAATAAAAAAAAAAAGCAATAGGGCTGGGAGTGTAGCTCAGAGGTAAAATACCCCAGGGTTCAATCCCCAGTATTGCAAAAAAAAAAAAAGTAAAGACTGAATGACTGAAATCCCAAGAAGGTGACACTGAAAGTCAAAGGTTAGGTGCCTATTTTTCTGTTTTTACTGACTTGCTAAAAGGATAATGACAGAAGTGCTTACTCCTTGGGTTACAGTCACAAAATCAGTCTCAAAACAAAACCAATATGCAAAATTCTGAAGTAGCTAGTAAGTCAGTAAAACAGGAATGGTGTACAGCTAAGTATCAGAGTGGTGGAAGGGAGCTACTGAAAAGCTCTTGGGGCTCCAGGAGAAAGGGACACCCACAGTTTCCCCATAACTGCCAAGGGAGGCATGAGACAGTTGGAGACATGTCATGAGTCCTTCCCATTCTATTGAGAGAATCACTTGTTCTCTATCATATGCATGCAGGAGGCATTCCAGGACAAAGGTCAACAATTTTTTAATGTGCTTTTATTAGTGCATTATAGTCTCATATCACAATAAAAATCAAGTTGATAGTAACATACATGCACACAGCACTTGGTGCACCCCCCTGCCTCCCCTCTCCCAATACAGAGTACTGAGTTTGATGTTGGTACATTCTCATGTGTACACATTGTTAATGGTGTAATTCCATTAATGAACTTCCTTCTTCCCCTTCCCCTTCCGTTAGACCCCTTCCTGACTCCACTGAGGCTTCTCCAGTATTGTCTGGAGTCCCTTTGGTGATTGGCTGATCTCACTTAACATAATGCACATATTAGAGGAAACATATGGCCCTTCTCCTTCTGTGATTGGCTGATCTCACTTAACATAATGCTCTCCAGGTCCTTCCATTTTCTTGTAGATGATATTATTTTGTTCTTCTTTATTGCTGAGTAGAATTCCATTGTGTGTATTTCCCATAATTTTGTGATCCATTCTTCTGTTAATGGACATGTAGGTTGGTTCCATAATTTGGCTATTGTGAATTGTGCTGCTATGAACATGGGTATGCATAAATTGCTGTTTTCTGGTTTCAATCCCTTTGGAATGATACCCAGCAGTGGTATAGCCAGATCAGATAGTGGATCCATTCCCAGTTTTCTGAGGAATCTCCACAGTGGTTGAACTAGCTTGCACTCCCACCAACAGTGCAGGAGAGTTCCTATGTCCCCACATCCTCACCAACATTTATTTTTGTTTGACTTCTTAATGTTTGCCATTTTGATTGGGGTTAGATGAAATCTCAGAGTAGTTTTGATTTGCATCTCCTTGATTACTAATGATGTGGAACATTTTTTCATGTATCTTTTGGCCATTTGTATCTCTTCATTCATGAAGTACCTATTCAATTCAGTTGTCCATTTCTTTCTTAATAAGGTTATTTGTTTTTTTTTAGTGTAAAATCTTTTAAGTTCTGTCAGAGGGATAGCTAGCGAACATCTTCTCCCATTCTGTTGGCTTTCTCTTTATGCCCTTGATGGTTTCCTTAGATGTACAGAGTCAATGCAATCCCTATCAAAATACCAATATCATTTTTCACAGACCTAGAAAAATCAGACATTAATTTCATATGGAGAAATAAAAGACTGATAATAGCCAAAGCAATTCTCAGCAATAAGAACCACACAGGAGGCATCACAATCCCTGACTTCAAATTATAGTACAGAGCTATAGTAGTAAAATCAGCATGGCATTGGCACAAAAAAGGACACATAGACCAATGGAACAGAAGATACAGAAACAAATCCACAAACTTATAGCCAACTGATTTTCAACAAAGGTGCCAAACACATACATTGGAGAAAAGACAATCTTTTCAACGAATGGTGTTGGGAAAACTGGTTATCCATCTGTAGAAAAATGGAACTAAATCCTTACCTCTCACCATGCACAAGAGTCAACTCGAGATGGATCAAAGACCTGGAAGTTAGACCAGAGACTATGAAATTACTAGAGGAGGGCATAGGTTCAATACTCCAACATATAGGCACAGGCAGAAACTTCCTCAATAAGACCTCCAAAGCCCAGGAAACTAAAACAAGAATTAATGAGTGGGATAGCATTAAACTAAAAAGATCAACAATTTTAAAAGACATTTGAGGATAAGTGAGATGGTCATAACTTGGTCAATGATAACAACAGACCACATTCCTGCCTTCTAGTAATGCTTCCCATGCACAGAATCAACATTGTGATTGTCTTTTGCCTAAATGAAGACTCCTAAGTTGTTATAAAACAGATGCATTAACATTAAGTGTAACTTGGTAATCAAGTAATATTTAATATTAAATTAAACTGCTGACTTTTATCCTCCTCTACCTATAATAAAATGACTTGAAATAATTACACGGGCAATTATCTGTTAACAATTCAATTACAGCCTTATGAGGTTTACCTAATTTTCTTAAATGGGCCTACCTAAAGTCAAATGTGCAAGTACAGTCCTGGAATACTGAAAGTGATTGTACTATTGGCAATACACTCTCAGATCAGTGGGTACCAGTGAAAAGACCAAAAAAGGTGGTCCTTCAAGATGACTTAATTTTAAAGTGAATCACAGCTTTAAAATCATCTTTATTATATTGTATATCTATGGAAGAGAATGAACAAGGCCAGAAGGCAGCTTATTCCCTTGAGCTTCCTCAGTGGGAACATCAGAGCTCCAGGATCCAGATAGGCAAGAATGAAAGTCATCTGAGTATTTGAATTCTCCATTTTTAAACTATTTGACTTCTGTAATGAAATTCCAGTAATCATAATGGAAAGTGCCCTTCTGAAATTCTCTTATTTCCCTTCAGTTCAGTGCTTAAGTCTATAGTTGAGGAAATGCAGCCCTGCAGGCCTGCCCACACCCCATGGGAAAGTTGTAAAGCTACAGGTCACTCTTAAAGCACTCTTAGGATCAGAATGTCACCACCACTCCTGGAGTTCATCATGTGGTGCAAACCTTCAAGCCACGTGGCACCCCACTTGGGTGGCTATTTCCCATCTCTCTTTTTGCTACCTCAGCAGTTTTTACTGGGGTGAGGCGGCCTTTAACTTGTAGTTTCTATGCGTTGAAGAAATATACTTTAGATACTATAGCCTCTTCAGTGGAACATCGACAAGATGGGACCTTTTCTTGTTTCTGTTAATTTTGGAAATTTTAATATATTTAAAAGTCTTTCTCAAGTACTATATTGAAAAGGAATGATAATAGTGAGTATCCTTGTCTTGTCACTGATTTTAAATGGAATTCCACAGTTTTTCACCATTCATTATGATGTTGGCTTTGGGTTTATTGTATATTGGCCTAATGTTGTTGAGGTAAGTTCCTTCTATTCTGATTTTCTGCAGTGTTTCTAACATGAATGGTTATTGGATTTTGTCAAATGCTTTTTCAGCATCTATTGAGATGATCATGTGATTTTTCCTTAGTTCTATTTATGTGCTGAATGATTTGTATTGATTTGCATATGTTGAACCACCCTTGTATCCATGGAATGAAAACAACTTGGTCACAGTGTATAGTTTCCTTGATAGGGTTTTGAATTCATATTGATAGTATTTCCTTTAGAATTTTTGCATGTATGTTCATCAATGATATTGGTCTGTAATTTTCTTTTCTTGAGGGATCTTTATTCAATTTTGGTATTAAGGTAATACTGGCCTCATAGAAGGAGTTTGGGAGGATTCCATCTCTTTCAACTTCACAGAATAATGTATGAAGTAACAGGTTTAGTTCTTCTGTAAAGGTTTTGTATAATTCAGCTGGGAATCCATTTGGACCTGGGCTTTTCTTCGATGGAAGGCTTTTGTTGCTATTTCTCTTTGCTTGCTATTGGTTGTTTTTGGTTTTCTATATCATATTGGTTCAATTTAGGTAGGTTGTATGCCTAGAAATCTGTCTATTTCTTCTATGTTTTCCAGTTTATTGGAGTATAAATTTTCATAACAGTTTCTGATGATCTTCTGGATTTCCTCATTATCTGTGCTGATGTCTCCTTTTTCATTTCACAATAGCCAAATTATGGAACCAACCTAGAGGTCCATCAACAGATGAATGGATTACAAAATGCCCACAAATCATGTGTCATGAGCCACACTTAACTTTCCAGTCCAGCATGAGAGCTTTCCCTCCAGCTTTAGATGAATGGATTATAAAATTATGACATATACACATTATGACACAATGGAATTCTACTCAGCAATAAAGAACAAAATAATGTCATTTGCAAGAAAATGGATGGACCTGTAGAACATTATGTTAAGTGAGATTAGCCAGTGACAGAGAGTGAAGGGTCATATGTTTTCCCTTATATGTGGAAGCTAGGGAGTAATTGGGATACCAGAGGGACTTCAGATAATGGAAGAGAAACTCCAGGACAGCCAGGGAGGTGGTCTAGGGGAAGGGGTGAGGGGAGAATCAATGAAAGGATCACCTCCATGGACATTATGAAAATGTGTGAGAATATCAATTTCAATCTCAATACCCTGTTTGGGGAAGGGGGTAGTGGGGAGGGAGTCGGGAGAAAGCCCACTACGTGCTATGTACATGTATGTCATTATCACTATAAACTGCATTATGATGTGAGACTATAATGTACCAATAAAAGCATATAAAAAAGCTGTCTCATTTTCTGACCCTTTATTCTCTCTTACCAAGAGCTAAGGGGAAGGACAGGGATGATAAAGTGATATAGCACTGGCAAAAAACAGGCACACACATTTTCTATATTGCACTGCAAATTTTAAACTACAAAATATTTAGATAATATAATGTTCTTCATAATATTGATCAAGACCCTTCAGCACTTAAATAACATGACTTGATATGTGAGGTTTCTGTGTATCTAGAACGATGACTTTAAAATCATAAAAAAGGAAGCTAGATATCCAGGAGTGGTATAGCTGGATCATATGATAGATCCATTCCCAATTTTTTGAGGAAATCTCCACACTGATCTTCATTGCAGCTGTACTAATTTGCAATCCCACCAACAGTGTAGAAGAGTTCCTATTTCTTCAAATCCTCACCAGCATTTATTGTTGTTTGGCTTCTTGATGATAGCCATTCTGATTGGGGTTAGATGGAATCTTAGTGTAGTTTTGATTTGTATTTCACTGATTGCTAATGATGTTGAACATTTATCATGTATTTATTGGCCATCTGTATTCTTTTGTGAAGTGTCTATTTAGTTCAATTGTCCATTTCTTAATTGAGTTATTTATTTTTTAGTGTTAAGTCTTTTAAGTACTTTATATATTCTAGATGTTAGTCCTCTATTCAGAGGAATAGCTGGCAAAGATCTTCTCCCATTCTGTGGTCTCTCTCTTTAGACCCTTGATGATTTCCTTTGATCAGAATATTATAGTAATCTATGCATAACTATGTTTATAGTAGCAAAAATCACAATAGCCCAATTATGGAACCAACATGGGTGTCTATAAACATATGAATGGATTACAAAATTATGGGATATACACATAATGGAATTCTACTCAGCAATAAAGAAGAACAAAATTATATCATTTTCAGGAAAATAGATGGACTTGGAAAACATTAGGTTAACTGAGATTAGGCAGTCACATAAAGTGAAGGGGCATATGTTTTCTCCCATATGAGGAAACTAGCCCGTAATTGGGATACAAGAGGGACTTCAGATAATGAAGGAGAAACTCCAGTGGAGCCAGGGAGGTGGTTTAGGGGAAAGTGCAGGGGGAAGGAGGGAGAATCAATGAAGGAATCACTTCCATTGACATTATGCACATATGTGAAAATATCAATGCCAATCTCAGTATCCTGTCTGTATGGGTAAGTGGAGGGGGAGTAGGGAGGGAGCCAGGAGAAAGTTCACCAGGTGCGTGTGCATGTATGTCACTATCACTATGAACTACATTATGATGTGACTATAATACACCAATAAAAGTATTAAAAAAGAAAGCTAGGAAACAAGGACACTATTAATCAATTACTACTATGCACCAGGTTCTAAATTTGTAGGATTTTATCATATTGTACTAAAATTTCCCTCTAAATAGTAAGCGGAAAAGTAGAGGAGTGATATCCTTTATTTGAGTAATACTTTATTTTTTTTTTCATGTTTTTATTGGTGCATTGTAGTCTCACATCACAATGAGTATCAGTTTGGTGTTAACATACATGCACACAGCTCTTGGTGTCCCTCCCCCCCACCTCCCCCCCGCCTCCCCCCACATGTAGCACTGAGAATGATGTTGGCATAATCTCATATATACACCTTGTTTATGACAGTAATTCCATGGATTCACTACTTTCTTACCCTTACCCTTCCCTTGTACCCCTTCCCTTGCACCACTGAGGGTTCTCCATTGTCGTTGGAGTCCGCATCACAATTCCTAACTTCAAACTATACTACAAAGCTATAGTAATAAAGTCAGCATGGTACTGGCACAAAAACAGACACATAGA
>PVJS01017905.1:0-35567 GCA_004027185.1 Glis glis | reverse complement strand
TGAGAAAGTGGGGTTTATTTCTATTTTTCTGCATATGGTTAGCCAGTTTTGCCAGCACCATTTGTTGAAGAGGCTATCCTTTTTCCATTGGGTGTTTTTAGCCCCTTTGTCAAAAATCAATTGGCTGTAGGTGTGTGGGTTTGTTTCGGAGTCTTCTATTCTGTTCCATAGGTCTATGTATCTGCTTTTCTGCCTCTATTTTGAACAGAGATTTTTTTTTTATGTTTTTGTGTGGTTCAAAGTAAGAAGCAGAAAATTTGCCTGAAATTATATAAGGATTTGTGAGGAAAACCCAATGACTCCTTCCCTGAAATCAAATTGCTAATGCAAGAGGCTGTTCTCAGAGAGGCTGACTTGTCCCAGAGCTACACCTTGGAGGCCCGCACTAATTATGTCTATTTCTTCCATATTGCCACAGATTATGTGGCTGTGGGCCTAAGCATTGACATAAAACTTTTCCATTAGGTATAGACAACATAAGAGAGACTTATGGGAAGAGCCATTAATATAAGACTCTACTGAAGGCCAGTGAGCAACAGAGGAAATTACAACACGGAGAGTAATTTACAACTAACATCTAGATAACTTGATATACTTCAGTCTCTGAAGTTCCAGACCAGCATCTCAGGAGTCTCTCTGAGATTTCTTTCCTGCATAGCTTCTGGCCTGATTCTGTTTGGTAGATGATCTCATCCCTTGACAGTCAGCACAACTATAATCATGGATGAATCCAAAATCCAGGTACAAGAGAGTAAGGCACACCCTCTTCCTGGAGGCTCAGGCTCCTCTTGTATCTGATTGCTGAAGCTGAGACATTCTACTCACTTAGGGAACAACCTTCTACTTCCCTGGAGTGATGTGGTTCTACCCTAGGGTTCATCAGTATAGCAAATCAGAAAACACGAGTTCCACGTCTGTGCTAGATGTACCAAGGCGACAAGGGAAACCCCTTCCCAGATTAAGACCTTCTATTTTCCACCATATTTGTTAGACATTTGCATCTTTTGTTTTTATTATAGCCACTACTTGAATCATGCTATCAGAGACTAAAGGTGATGCCACTATTAGTAAAAACATACTTAAGGTTTTGTTTAAGGTGACACTTGAGATTATTCTTAGTCATCTGAACATTTATTATTTTTAAGTCAAAGTTAAATCAACATATTTTTGTAGAAAATCTACTATGTTCAAAATATTATATAAAGCCAGGCATGGTGGCGCATGCTTGTAATCCCAGTACTTGGGAGGCTGAGACCGGAGGATCTGGGTTTGCGGCCAGCCTCAGCTACTTAGTGAGGCCCTCCACAACTTGGTGAGACCCTGTTTCAAAATAAAGAATAAAATAGGGTTGGGGGTGTAGCTTGGAGGTAGAATGCCCCTGGGTTCAATCCCCAGTACCACAAAAAAAAAAGATATTATATAGTATTTGCATATGATACTAAACAAAATTCTTTATGGTCAAAAAATTAAGTCAGATTCTTGCTCCCTAATTTTATGTCTAATCTTATATAGAGATAATATTGGCAAGGTTTTTGTTTATGTTTTTGTAACGAATTCTACTTACGTTGAAGTCACCTTTTTTTCCCTTAACTTTTGTCCTTAAGTTACCGAGGCTGGCTTTGAACTTGCGATCCTTCTGTCTCATCCTCCCAAGTACTGGGATTACAGGCGTGTGCCACCATGCCCAATCAACTTATTCCTTTTAGGGAGGAGAGGGAGAACAGACAAAATTAAGAGAAATGATGTGTTATCCTCCATTGCTGTGCTCAGCATCTTCAACTACTGAAGAAACAATCTTCTAGGAGACTTGGGATAAGTTTTTTCTCTTTTCTAGCTGATTGCAATATTTCTGTATCATTTAGAATGGGCTCATGAGATCCCTTTTAGCAAACAATACAAGTTGGAATACTAATATCTGTCCAATATGTTGAAAACTACTGTTTCTTCCCTCTCTAAACACTGCTTAAAGAAATGCATATAGGATACCTTATACCTCCTGTCCTGACTATCCAAGAACTGGAATGCATCTATCCCTCCATCCTGGTGTTAGCTTCTGAATCTCCTGAATATACAGCCATTGAAGCCCATGTCCCCTTGGTGTCATTCTATCCCTGCTGGATTAGTGGGCAAAGCAGGCCTAGGGGAGCAGAGTTTTATGTTAAAGTGACTGTTAAGTGAAGGGCTGGGTATTTTCCTAGATGCTTTCATTTGCCATCCTAGAATTATTGAACATTTTCTTTTTGCCTCTCCAGTATTCTGAAAGGGAGCTCCTCACATCTTTTCATTGTGAGCTATTTTGCTTTGCCTAACAAGGCTAATTTAGAGCTATTTAGAAGATGCTATATGTCATCCATCCAAACATCAATCCACTCCTGCGCTCATGTGTTTATCCATTCCCTTATTCATATTTTTCCTCATTTGAAAAATCAGTGCTATGTTTTCAGTATATTATTTTAACTAATTTCTGTCATTCATAGTAGACATTTTAACTTTATGCAAGGATAAATTATTTACTCTAAATTGTATATTCATTCTACTTTACATTTTATTTTTAGAGGATTCTAAAAATTTTGGGCCATAAATGACCTTATTGGTCACCCTGTCTAAATTGTCATTTGATCCCCTGACTGTTTTTCCTAACCAGTTTGTATATTTCAGTTATTTACAATAAAATCTTATTTAGTATCCAGCACTGGTGAGCACACGATCAGGAGGGTGTCTCAGTAATTTTCTGTTATTTTCCCAGTGCCCAGTGCTGTGTGCATGCAGAGGACAAAAATATAAGTTTATTGTGATTTTAATAGTATATTTTGAGTGTCAGTCATGTGCTATGAGAGATTGCTATTTCAACAAGATCTATTCCCTGAAAATTTGGAATCTAAAATTAGAAATGAGAGCAACTAGGAATGGCCAGTGGAGAAAGCAGTTCAGTAAAGATGGGTGACAATATGAATGTGAGGTTTATCAAACTGTTTTCAGGTCCCTTTAATTATATTCTGATATTTTAAAATTTGGTTACTCATTTTATCTGGTGTCTGTGTCTCTCTCTCTCTTGTTAGGGCATTCATTTTCTTCTGTGAATGTGAGTGTGTGAGGGTGGTAGGGAGGGGCGAGGGAGGAAGAGAGGAGAGATATTAGAACTTAAAATATAGGCCTAGATATATATGGGGTATGGAATTTGGTCAGAGCAGAAATCTAGGTACAAGTACCCTTTCAGAAAACCAGATTTTAATAGATTGAATTTAGGCAATAAATTCTAAGGGGTATTGAAACCGCGAAATAATCCACCTGGGAATGTGGAGGTTTATGGTTACCTGAGTTACTTGAGTTTGTTTCCTGATACAAAGAGCAAATGTCCCATCCTTGCCTTTGCGATGACTTATGTATCTGTTTGACTTAAAAAGATGGAATTTTATGTTTTTGGTGCTGGGTTTTGAACCAAGGTTCTCAAGCATGTTGAAAGCATGCACTCTACCACTGAGCTACAGCGCAAGCCATTGGATAGATAAATTTATTTGTTCAAGTATATAATGAGTATCTGCTATGTACTTAACAATATTACTGGGATTTGAGATAAGAAACTAAACAGGCAATGTTCCTAACCACATTTATTTTCCAGAGGGAAGGGAAAGTCCACCACTGGATTGTGGCAGTGGAAATTAGAGGAGGGCTAAAGTGATAGGCAGTCTGTTGTGGTAGGTTTTATAACACACTCAATCCAGCTTGGAAGGAAAATACTTAAGTGTCAACCATCCCCAAAGGGGTATGTGCCAAATTAGTGCACATTTTTAAGGAATGTGGATGAAAGATATGGAAATTTATCCCCTTATAAGTTTGTCAAATTTCTAGTTTAATTTAGTTTTTCTATTGTTTTCTTTTGAAGCTGATCTTGAATTCCAACAGTCAAGAATGGTAAAACCATCACCTTAGCTCTGTGACCCAGAAAGAGGTAAACTATAGCAGGAGATAATTAGACACTTTTGTCTCCCTCATCTCCATTGTAGAATGACCCTTTCAAGGTGAGTCATGGAACCCTGCTAAAGCTAGTGAAGGAAAGGACATCTGGCATTCCCATTTCTCTCTCCCCCCCTCTCTCTGTGACATTAGGGCAATAAATCCTGAGGTGAGAGGGCAAGAATTAACTTATAGATCTTCATTCACTGATTGTGTGATATTGGGAGATCACTAAGTCTTAGTTTGTATAATTGGGTTCTTATTATCTCCTTACCTTTTGTCCCAAGTTTGTTGAGTCATAGTGAGATAATATGTGGGAAGATTATCTTTAAACAATAATGGGTAATATAAATATGTGGTAATTATATTCTTTATGAATTTTATTTCATGATTATAATTGTTCATGATATTACATTTTTATTGACATATAGTATAATGTAGATGATAAAAGGGAAGCTCTGAAAACAAATTACATGGGTTTGAATCTACTCTACAAATACTTAGCTGGGTTCCCTAGGTAAAGCAATTTTACTTCTCTGTCCAAGTTTCTTCATTTAAAATGGGGATATGGCAGAAGCTATCTCCTAGGGTTCTCATAAGTACTCAATTATAAGTCAATAATTGTAATTCACTTAGAAGTGTGCAGGGCACTTAGCATTGGTCACATTAACTATATCTTTTTTTTTTTTTTTTGCGGTACCGGGGATTGAATGCAGGGGCATTCTACCTCCGTGCTACGCCCCCGGCCCTATTTTTTATACTTTATTTTGAAACCGGGTCTCACGAAGTTGTGGAGGGCCTCACTAAGGAGAGAGAGAGAGAGAGAGAGAGAGAGAGAGCGAGCTGAGGCTGGCCGCGAACCCGGATCCACCGGTCTCCGCCTCCCAAAGTACTGGGATTACAAGCGTGCGCCACCACGCCCGGCCCTTAACTATATCTTATATTTCTTATCAAAACATTGTCTTCAAGAAAACATTGAAAATTTCTCTTTGTGAGGCATGAGGATACCACTTTTTATTTTTGTCATCAAGAGGAATTAGATCCATCCCCTTTCCTGTTTTGAGAGAGAACCCAAACCAGACAGACACATGACATACAGTAATTCAATTGTTAAATTGTTGAATAAAGCACCATAAATGAATTTGCTGTAGAAAGGAATTCACAAATTACTCAAAAGCAATTGTTTCTATTGCTTTTGCCAGCCTATTTTAACTGACAATCTGGCAGAGAAAAGCAAATGGAAGTACAACTACTGTGTAGGATAAGATTCATGGAGAAAAGGGCTTCTACCTTTCAAGCCTGCTGTGGCCGAGCCAATGCTGTGAGTCGGGGGCCTGATCTGTGAGGAGGACGATGTATGAGAAGAGCTACGCTTCTTTGTGTTTCCAATAGACAAGGACATTGACAATATTCCACTAATGAAAATCCTGTGCCATTACAATGTCAAGGTTAATCATTCATTTCAAGTAGATTTCCAGTCTTCATTAAATACATAATGTCCAGAAGTGAATGATGATGTGTGTCTGATTCACAAAGTATGTTTTCCTGTTTTAAGACATCTATAACTCATGGCAGGGACTGATTTAAATGGATATCTTAGAGATGGCATGCTCATGTTCACACTTTGTATGATTGTCACATATTCTTGAGTGTTGCAAGAGTCCAGGTAGATAGATTCTGCTGGTATCCTTATCATTTATCTATTGTGCAACTGTGGTTTAGGAAGGTTGACTAATTTGTCCAGTAGCAGACTGATAATGAGTGATTAAGACAAGAGCCCAAAAGATCATAATGACATGAACTCTAAGCTTGTTGAGGGCAAGGAGAATGTAAAGAATAGAATTTCCTTTGGTAACTAACACAGAACCCTGGATACAATATGTACTCAATACAAAGTTAAAAGTGGATATGCGAAATAATCATCATAGATTTGGGAATTGGAAGACTTGGCCTATGCATAAGCAAAAGACAATTAAATGTTCTGTGGTTTTTTAATATTTGGGAGATGATTAAGACTGTCCATGTTTTCTTTTTTGATTGGAGGTAAAACATAAATAAAACTACAATTATCGTTTTGATGTGTTATCTGGCAACTTTCTCCAAAGTAAATATTTTCCCCCCATTCACCACGCCTTCAAAATTGGAAAGGGAAATTCTTCAATTTCTCAAAGAAAGATAGCAAAAGGAATCAAGGTATCCATATCCATAGGATATCACCCTTTAAAATGCCATGTTGTTTAATGTAAATCATCAGTAGGTTGATTTAGTTTCTTTTCTGACCCCCAAATATAAAGGCAATGGAAATGTCCTAGTAACCACAGAAAAGCTGATGATATTGAGTGGCCTAGGTAGAAGAGCTATGAATTAATTAATAAAAAACTAAGTATTGCTTGTGAGTTCAATAGCCATGTATTTAGGTCTTAGATAATTTCTCAAATTTCCCTATACTTACCTATTCTTCTTACTGGAAAAATGGAGTAAACAATGCTGATGATGACTTAAAGGGCCAAATAGCTGAAAAGCACTCTGACAATAGCTACAGGAGTGCAAAGGAAAAAGTCATGTCTTTGTTGTCTCATCAAAACCAAAACACCACATTCTTTTAATAGAGATCTAAAGACAGAAATAATGTCAGTCTCAGAGAGCTGGCATTGAATGTTTTTGTTTTGTTCTTTAAATGCCTAACTTGATATTGTCACATCAAGACAGAAAGAACTTCAAACAGCAACTGTTATCTGCTTTTTCATCTCTTCCCTCATCAGCTCTTCTCCCCTTTGCCTCTGTATTGGTTGCCTTCTGTATCAAAACATCCTCGTTTCTCAAAAGCCTATAGAAGATAGCAACACACATCCTCCTTACAGATTTTTTTTAGGACACATTACTGCAATTTTGGGGAATGTACCAGATTTTGAGTCTGATTTAACTTCTTTCTTCTAGTATTGTCTACATTGTGCGTGCGTGCGCGTGCGCGCACACACACACACACACACACACACACACATATACACACACACCTCAAACTTTGACACCTGGAGAACTTGTTAAGAATTCAGAATCCTAGGCTCTGACCAGAGATTTTTGTATTATGTTTTGAGATACCACTAAGAATCTGCATTTTGAACAAGCATCTCAGGTGAATCTCATGCATTTATGCATCTTTTTAAAACAATAATAAACTTTGTCATCATCTTTCACTCATCTGGCATTTTCCAGCCTCTGGAGTGCTTACACATACATATTCAGTTCTGTGAGGTAGATGGGAGTGATTATCCCCATTTTAAAGATAAAAAGGAGACTCCGAGTTTAGCAATGATTTCCTCAAGGCATCATTATAAAGCTCCCTCTTGCCTGTTTCTCTGGGTTCTCCCCTTAGCTGACCTGTTTCTGTTTGGGTGTTGACTTGCAAAAAGCAGGGAGCCCCCAAAGCCAGCCAGCACGATCTGTGCCAGCTTTGCTCAGGAAGGAGAGAAGTCTTCTGGTAGCCAAGGAGAAAATATGATTTTATTTGTGAAATGCGAACATTTCCCTAATTGATAGTTTTACCAATTGCTTTTAAGCAATCCCTCTTGCCCCATCCAGGCACAATTTTAAAATGTATTCAGTGTCACCTTTGGAGCCAAGAGGTGTATCTGTATCTTTTTCTCCTTTTCATGTATTGTGAGGATTCCAAGAATGCATCCATCATCCTCTTTCACCCACACTGAGCTGCTGCAGGGGATCTGTGTTCCCAACTGATACTCTGGACTCCCCTTCCTCAGGATGTCTTGCCTGTTTATCCTTCTCCCAGCTGTCTGTCCCAGTAACTCCTATCTGCCAGCCCCTCCTTTTCCCACCCCGCACCTTGAAAAGTCCAGGCCTCCAAACCCAACACAGTGTTGGGTTGTTAGACTCAGTTCTTGGTCAGAACAACCTCACAGACCTCAGTACTTCTCATTGCTCAAGTAAATCTGTGCTTGGAACGCAGGTTTGTGCCCAGGTCTGGAGAGTTCCTGGAGCTCCTGTGGGTCCCACACCCATTTTCATTGGCTTCCAGGGCCCACATTTTCCTTGCCTTCTATTAGAATGCTCCCAACAGACACCTGCCTCTGCTTTGAAATAATCCATTTAATCCTTTGGCACTACCCTTGAGGTTCAGAGAAGTGTTTGCGGAGAGGAGAGTTTAGCAATATTTGAAGACAAGCGGAAGAGAAATTATAAATATAACTAATAGCCACTCCTAGACCTCAGCATGAATGAAAGGTGATTACGCCTTTTGTGTTTCCCAAATCTTCATGCTCCATTTTAACCTAGATGACTCCTCTGTTTCTCTAGCAGGAGCTGTCATCACAGCCCTTCTGGAGTCCTGGTGGCACTCCAGAGCCGGTGTTGACTGCCTTTGCGGACCCGCAGTGCAGGTTGCCCACTGGGTCCCTCTTTTTAGAGACTGGGCTTGCTTGGTGACGGGCAAGACAGAACCAAGAAATTTGGGTTCCAAGGAGGGGAAATACTCTTTGTTATTCCAAAATGAGCTGCAAGGGTGAGCTCAACATGAGGGCCCAAGAGGCTATTGCTACTTTGTCCAGTCCACTTCCTTCCTAAACACCGAAAGCTAGGAGCTCCAGCTTACTGGAGAGTAGGTGGACCACCTTCTATCAGCTCCCCACCCCCTAACCCCTTCTCTGCCCACCAGGGTCTTTCAACCTGACAGTGGAGGTGTTTTTCTTTTGGGGGAGGGACCGGACAGAGCAGACCCGAGCTGCAGTTCCCTCGCTCTGCCTCTGAGAATTTCTCATCCAAACCTCAATCACGTAGGATTGCGTAGAGGAGAGAAAAGGGGAGACAGAAGACAGAGAGGGGGGAGAGAGGTGAAGGGAGGGAGGGAGGAAAAAGGAGTCTGCTAACAGAGGGCGCAAGGAAAGGGAGCAGGCAGGACCCGAGCGCGCTGCGCTTCCCTGCGCTCCTGGAGCCCGGCGCCCCAGCTTGGCCCCACCTGGGCATTCTCCTGCAGCCCCGGTGCTAGAGGGACTCCGGCTGCCACCGGTGCCCGTCCCACCCGCCGTCTCCGAGGCTGTAGCCTCAGCCAGGAGTTTCCTGCGGAGCTAGCGCTCCTGCCGAGAGAGCCGGCAGCAGCGCCTGGGAGCCAGTGCGGCTCGGCGCGCCAGGAGCCTCAGCCCATGAATGGGACTCCGCCCTGAGCGCCCCCTTCCGGGCCCGAGGCAGCGGCGGGGGGCGCCCCCCAGCCCACCGCTCTGAGGCCCCCCGCGCAGCAAGTTGGGCGAGTTGGCTGCTGCCCCCACCTGCCGCCTGGCCCCGGCCCCTGAGTCTGCGTCCGGCCGCGAGGACCTGGGTGGCGCGCCCGGCTGCCTCCCGCACTCGCCCGGGGCGGCCTAGGGACCCCGCCTGCGCCCCGGCGCCGGACCATGGTGGGCAGCCCCGCTCCGGAGGAGCCGCAGCCGCCGAGAGCCGACGTCGCCCTCAGCCAGCCCCCGCCCCACCCGAGCAGACGCGCGGGTGTTCGCAGCGCGCCGGTCACTTCCTTCCTCGGCCGGGATGGGCGGCGCGGGACGGAGTGATCGGCCTCGCGTCCGGCGGGTAATCCCCATCTGACCTGCTGCCTGGGAGCTGCCGACTGCCGGGGCGCGAGCCTGGGGGCCGGGCGGCGCGGCGATGACCTGATCCCAGCCCGCCAGGGCGCCCCCTCCTAGCCTCCCTCCCTCGCGCCGGCGGAGCCTGTGCGGAGACCGGCTCGGTGCGGCGCGGCGGCCCCGGGCGGGCGGACCATGGCGGGGAGCTCCAGTTAAAGGCGTGTGGGCGCCGAGCTGGAGAGGACACCTTCGGCATCGCAGTCTTTTGAGGGGGCTTATTTAAACTACTGAGTCATTCCAGATTTAGGATTCCCTAAATAATCACCAACTGTGCCCGTCTCGTGCCGGAAAGCAAGCGGAAAGAGAAAGAGCGCCCGCTCTGGGGACCCCGCGGATCGCCTCTGGCGGGCTGCTCCCGGAGGGTGCCTGGCCCTCGAGGATCTCCCCCTCTTCCCTCCCCCTCGCTCGCCTCCCGCTCTCTTTGCAGGGCTGCTGGAGGAGAGGCGCGCTCACCGCAGCTGGAAACAGCTGCCCCCGCCCCGCGCCCCTACCCCGACTCCGGCTAGCCGCTCCCACTTCGCGCCTCTCGGAATTCCAGAACTCGGGCGGCGGGCCCCGGGAGAACCGCAGCCGGCGCGATGCATTCCGTAGACCTCACCCAGCCGGGACGGACCTCCTAATCTCCAGAATTGCGGGCCGCAGGGAGTTAATTGCTGCCTTCCTCTCCTTCTCTCTGGCGGTTGGTGGCTCATTTTCTAAAGGAACATTTTATTCACTTTTTAGTATTTTCTACCGGGGCACGCGACCCTCCTCGGTCCAGACTCTGCTTTGTAACCGGGTTTTCTATGTATGTATGTGTAGATATACTTTGGACACCTTACAACGCTCGTGCCTCTCCAGCAGGGGCACAGCTTGTTATTTTGGACATCCTTTAGCCCCTTCCACTTGGTACCCTGAACGCAGTGTGACCAAACTCCCCACTGCCCCTTGGACGTGGATCGCCTTGGGGTGCAAGTTTGGGGTGCAAACGTCTACTTCGCAGGAAGGCCTGGGACCGCCCCGCCCCCGCCGCCAGCGGTTGGGGAAGTTTACATCTGGATTTTCACACATTTTGTTGCCACTGCCCAGACTCTGACTAACCTTGTGGGCGCAGGGTTTTCGGTACCGCGGCCTCCTCAAATATTAGCACTGCCTCCCCGCGCCTGCCCTATCCCTCTTGGCCGCCGAGGTCCTGCCCTCACCCCGGCGGAGCGTGATCCCGAGCGTGCAGTGGAGCCAGGGCCTGGGGCCCGCGCTGAGCAGCTATGGCTGCGGCGATAGCCAGCTCCTTGATCCGGCAGAAGCGGCAGGCGAGGGAGTCCAACAGCGACCGGGTGTCGGCCTCCAAGCGCCGATCCAGCCCCAGCAAAGACGGGCGCTCCCTGTGCGAGAGGCACGTCCTCGGGGTGTTCAGCAAAGTGCGCTTCTGCAGCGGCCGCAAGAGGCCGGTGAGGCGGAGACCAGGTCAGTAGAAGCCGGGTCAGTGGGCTCCCCAGAGGCCAACACCCCCTTTCTTCCTTAAAGCACCTGCATCCCCAGCTCATGAAGGGAACCAGGATCCCTTTATTCCATCTGGCCTCTCCTCTCTCCTCATTTCCAGACACCTCTTGAAAAGCCAACCTCTGTCAGTTCATAGATTCTTGTCCCATATACAGGAAAACATTTTCTGCTCTGATCTATCCAGTTTGACTGGGATGAGAGTCACATGTATTAGATGCACCTGTCCCAAATAGCCTGTGGAGTCCTTGAGGTCAGTGACCATTTCATTCATTCATTCATTTTGTCACTTTTTTTGCTCATCCATCCGTGGGATACCTATACTGCCCCCTGAAGACCTAAAGTTCTTACCTATATCCCTAATAACAACACAGAGAGACCAGATGAACTTAAATGTATTCTCATTTTCTGACGGTTTCTTCAGCAACACATGGGATTGCATCTTTTGAACATCCCAATTTCGCACCTCTCCATATTCTCATGTGCCCATTCACTTTCTTTTACATAGTCCTCCTTTTCCTGTTTACTTCTTCCAACCACTTTGATGGTTTCCAAGGGCTTTGTTCATAAACTTTTCTGTCCTATTACCATCCCCATACACACTCACACTTTTGAGACATTAGATGATCAAGACACTATCTGCAGGTTGGCCTCCAGAGTGTAAAGAAAAGTTGAGACTAATCAGAGATTTTCGTGGAATAACCTTTCTGAAGCTGAGTTTCTTCGGCAGCCCTAAACTCAAATAATTACTCTTTGACATAGCTCTGTTTACAAAAGGGAATTGGGTCCCTTGAGTTTCAGTGTGATGATTCCCAGCTCAAGTGTGGCCACTAACCCAGCTTGAGAGAATGAAAGCGAATGGCCACGATTTGTGCTTCCATCAGACCACTGATCCTCTCGGTGTGGCTGTAGAGTCAGTTGCAATCTACAGATACTCTATCCCTAGTGTGGACAATTGAAAGGAAATACTGACTTTTAGGGAACCTGCTCTGTGATTAGCTGGCTGGTTAGGTTAGCTCTTTTGCATCTCTGACCATGGGTTCCAGGAATGAAGCACATAAGCTAGGTTCAAATGGGACTCAGAATTAGCTTGCAAATTTGGGATTAAGTTTTGTAAGGAAGTCACCTTGTCCCATTTTCTGTTGGATTTTCAAAACAGTCACTCCATTGGTGAGCTCATTTTCTTATTCTGTGATGGGAGCAAAGTAGTAAATTTCAGGGGTAAACAAAAATAATTATGATCCTAAGGCAGGAGCTACTAAAGGGTCTGTTATTTAATATCTAATTAGTATAGCATGAACACTTTATAAAGTAAATATTTATGCAAAGATTAGAGTTTTCAGAGAACACTAAATAATTCATATTGGGGAAAAATAAAGTCCCTTGTTTTTTTTGCAGGGATTTTTTGGAAGCTTTCTTTTAGGGCTTATGTGGTGTACAAGAAACTTCAAGGCTCTGAACTCAATGTGACTCTTCTATGTCAGTCTCATAAGTCCATTGCTATGCTCCAGTTGGGATAATTATATGATATTTATGATCCTATTTAGCCTCCTCAGCTAAAACAAGGTCATAAGAATGAGAGGTGGATTATATTTGTGAATGGATCAGATAAACTCATTTGATCTCTGTTGAAGTTGATTTGCGGATGAGCAATTTGCATGGCTTAGTTTTGCATGGGAAGGAAGGATGGTGTGTGTTGCTTACTGTGGCCGTTTCCTTAGTGTCTCATTTGAAAATAAGGACTTTCTGAGTTTATTGTTTTCCTTGGGGGTTATTTATTCTGTTTGTCTTTTGCATCTACTCAGTGTTCATCTTGGAGGGAGGCTCTGACTGGTGACTTCCTTTAGCTAAAGTGTCTCTGTAACAATCTGGCACAGAGACGGCAGGAACTGTGAAGACACTCGCAGTGCAAGGACAACAGGAATGCATTTGTACACCAGGGACTGGGGTTTGTTATGAAGCCTAGCTTAGAAGAATGGGAGTGTGGGGTGTGGAAGACCTTTTGGGGAAGATGATAGTGTGCTATTATCCCTACTAACAAAGCCAAACAATTAATCTGTTGATCTGCTGTCAGCAACCATGATTTACATAGCATGGTATGAGCCTATTTATAGAGAGATAGCACCTTCCACATCTCAATTCCACAGGGGATTCTTTAGTGGATTGGGAGGAAGTTGCTAAACACAAAAAAGAAAAACTATTTGAGGGAATCTGTTTTATAAGCACTTCGATGTTATAGTTACTTAATACTTGAGTTATTCCTGAAACCACTAGGCTTTTGAAGCCAGATCCTTGTGAGCTACAAACTGAGTCACACATAGTAAAGTGGTGACATGGGATAGCTTGACCTGGTAAAGGATTTCCACTCTGAATTTCTGTCACTGAGACACATATTCCACAGACCAGGTATTCCAGGAGTGTGCGGCGAAGGGAGTAAGGATAAGCCAAGTCTTTAATGGGAAAGGCTACGGTTGTGTTTCTGATTTCAGGGCTGACACCATAAGTATCTCTCAATCTCTTTCCTTAGCTTGCCAAGTTCTGGTATGGATAATGTTGAAACTTTATAAACACAATGAAGATCCTGGAAATATCATAGTACAGGGGTCAGATTTTAAAATCACAGAAATACAACTTGAAAATGTGGAAACTGGTAGTGCAGGACCTCACATCATACAGTTCCAGGGCCACAGAGCACATCAGATGCTTTGGGAATGCTATCTTTGGAGCACAATGTAATGTTGCCCTCTGGGATTGTGCAGCAAAATTCTGACCTGCATAGATGACACATCCTAGACCTATAGCATGTTTATAGTTTTTCTAAGCTTACACAGCTAGACTGTGGCAACACTGGGACTAGAACTAGAATCTTTCCTCCTCCTCCTCCTCCTCCTCCTCCTTATTCTTTCCTGTCCTCTTTGCAATATAACACACAAAAAAAGTAGAGCAAAGAAGAGGTGGGTGTCCTCTGTCAAAAGATTTCTAGAAATGGGCCTGCTGTTGTAGTGCACACCTGTAATAATAGTACTTTGGAGACTGAGACAGGATGATTGCAGGTTCAAGACTAGCCTGGGAAACTGAGACCCTGTTTCAAAATAAAAAATAAAAATAAAAGGGCTGGATGTATATCTCAGTGGTAAAATGCCCCTGGGTCCAATCCCACTAAAACACACACACACACACACACACACACACACACACACACACACACACGAGAGAGAGAGAGACAGAGAGAGAGAGAGAGAGAGAGGGAAATGTTTTTGTTTTTGTTTCCTTACCATTAGAGATTGGTATTATTATTATTTTATAATTAGAACATAGAGAGTGTAGAGGAGAGAGGTATAGGCTAAGAAAGGCAACTGAGTTCTGAAACAACCATCTAGAGCTAAGCATGTGTTATTGAAATAAATCCAATAGTGATGACCTATAGGCAGAACAGGAATGATTAGCCTTTAGGTACCTTGTGGACTTTAGCTCTTTGGAAATGACATGTTGGAGACCTTGAACTGGCAGGTTAACTGAGGTCATTGAATGATGAAAAGGCCTTTAGAACATGAGGGTTTGTACACTTTCCAATAAAGAAAGGAGCATTCTTACAGTCATTTGAGTCATTCATTGTGTGTGAAATACCTGTATAAGCTAGGTTTGTGAAAAATTTGTTTAAATGTTGATGCCACTTAATTTGCTGTATCTAGGCTTTTAGTACATCCATATGAATTATGTGGGTTATTCATTTCCAACTGTTACATTATTTTTAAGAGAAGCACATGTACAAATGACTGACTCCCAAATGATTTATGTTTTAATTCAGAGGTTACTGCTGGTAATGGGTAGCATTCACTATCAGGAAGGGAAATGTGTTTATAGAATCTCTGAATGTTTGCGTGGCTACAATTTTTGGAGGTCATCCAGTGTCACTCTTTCATTTTTTAAAAGAGAGCCTCTCTAGAAAGTGTAGAGTAACTAGAAGAGCCTACATTTGCATACTTTAAGTGATTTTGGTGGTCTTATTGTTTTCCTATATAATTTAGTTCCTTCCCTTAAATGAGGACAATAAACAAGATCACCATAAGGAAAACTCCCTCCCCTAAAAGCATTAGATGTTCTTCAAAATTTAAGTATTTTTCTATACCCTTCCCTTTTAAAAAATGATGTATCTGTGATAAAATAAATCAAAGAAGTAATTGTAATTTACGAAACTTTGTTGATTTTAATTTGTCTTATTTTTCTGAGTCCCTGTTTCTGCTACTATAAAAATTGTGGTTGCAATATTTCACTGCTCTTCCAACTGGTTTTGGTAGATGTATGCTCTTAACAGTATACTATTCACCAGTTGTCTATCAAACCTGTCCTTTCACCTAGAGGAAGGAGACATCACAGAAAATAGAATCTTTAAGAAGAAAGATGACAGCAGGGGTAAAGGAATGCTTAATCATGTGATCTATGGAATATAAATTAGATTTTTAGAAATTCAAATACTTTTGGTCAATAGATCAAAAATACATTTGTATGACAGTTGATATTTTACATTTATAGCAAGTACTTTGTACTTTCTCTTTTAAATGTATGACTCATGTCTGGAATACAACATCAGCCTAATTAAGTGATACTCCGCTTAATGTTTGTTTTTTAAAAAAATGCTTTACAGAAACCCACCGGAGGGTTTAAACTGATGGTTTGTATATGCTTTTAAATTTTAATCCTATTTTCTCTACAGCAGTGCATTCTCATCAACAAATTATGTTTCCATTGTAAGAACATTTTAAAATAGCAGGTACTGTGATCTCTTGATTTCTTTCATCCCACAGAGATCTCATCAAGACATAACTGAGGATTAAGTCTTTAAAGTTTTAATGAAGTTGATATCCTTGAACAGAATTAGAAAAACAATTTGCAGGAAATGAGGCAATCTCTGTATTTGAGAAAGCAGGGAATATTTTTGGAAGATCTTTAGGAACTAGAGTTTTGTGTTATAAACTTAAAAAAAGTACTCGGCTTTCTAGTATAGCATCCCACTGCTTTTATTATTGGTGAGACCTATGTGTGCATAGATATTACAGTGTAGACTTGGTTTGGGAAGTAGATAATAGTTATTAATTATTTCATACTTCATCATGATGTACATGTGCTGTTGAATTTTCCTTCTACAGTTATTACAGACTTTACGAATAATCTCAAAGGCAGCCTTGTTAGATATAGGTGACATACTTAATATAGTGCACTTTGGATTTTATCTAATGGCTTGCTCATAGAACTATGCACCACATCTAAGGGGCTCTGCTTCCAAGGCCATCTTCTAAGCATCTGTGAGAGGAGGGGCCTTACTTCTGAATGTCTGTTAACTAACCAGCTATCATAATACATTTTTTTTTGCGGTACCAGGGATTGAACCCAGGGGCGTTCTACCTCTGCGCTACACCCCCAGCCCTATTTTTTATACTTTATTTTGAAACCGGGTCTCACAAAGTTGCGGAGGGCCTCACTAAGTAGAGAGAGAGAGAGAGACAGAGACAGAGAGAGAGAGAGAGAGAGAGAGAGAAAGAGAGAGCTGAGGCTGGCTGCGAACCTGGATTCTCCTGTCTCTGCCTCCCAAAGTACTGGGATTACAAGTGTGTGCCACCATGCCCGGCCATAATACATTTTAATCATAACAGCTAACTTGATGGCAAGCCTTTGGGATTTATAGAGTTTCTTTACAACTTTTGCCCCTTTCATTCTTTAGAGCAACCCACTGAGGTAGATAGCCCCATCTTAGAACTGAGAAAACTAACCCTCCAAATATCAGAGAGACATGTTCAAGTTCATGTGATCAGAAAGTGATTAAGCTGTCACACGGCCCCCCGTTCCCACACTGTAGATGATCTGTCTTTATCTTCCATCATATTGAACTACAAAGCCTTGAATCTGAATAACTTAATTTGATCAAAGGTTAGAAAATTATTGTTGGGAGAAATCTCATGAAGAGTTCAAGAAATATGGAACGTGATTATGTGGTTTCTTTGCTCTGTATGTGATCTAGGGCCCCCAGGAAGGAGGAGTCAAATGGAAAAGCTGATGGAGATCTTCATGGATATATTCCCCATGGCTATGTTATGTGCTGAGCTCAGGCTCCTGACTGAGATACCTCTCTGCATGCCAGGAGCCTCAGAGATATCAAGGGATACCACTTGGGGCACCTAAGGACCTGCAGGGAGACTTGGGCCCAGAGGGGCAGACATTTTTGACTGTATACATAAACAATTGCCTCAGATGTTTTCAGAAGTAAAGAAGCTAATATCAAGTACAGTGGAGCCCTGCAGGATGATTTAGTCTTTTTTTCAAAATTTTTATTCTATATTTAAAAAAAATAATTGTATATATTTATGGGGTACAATTTGATGTTTTTATAGAGGTATACATTGTAGAATGACCAAATCAGGCTAATTATAACATATCTATCACCTCAAATACTTATACTGTTTACATGACAGTGTAGCCGAAAGATTAAGTGTATGGAATTTGGAGTGGGATCTGAATTTAGATGGGGTCTGAATTTGAATTCTGGATATATTATTTGAAAGGATGTTAGGCAAATTTTCTAATCTCCTTAAACCTCAGTTTTCTAATTTGTAAAATGAAGATATTCTTGCTCGTATTTGGTCAGAAATGCCTCTCTGAGGAGGAAGGAATCATTTAGGCCGAGCTTTAGAGGATGAGACAGGTGAAAAGGGATGGAAGAACATTTAAGGCAGAGGAGAAGAGCTTGCGTGAAGATTGACCTGAGCTAGAACTTGGTGCTTTGGAAGAAAGTGAAGTAGGCTGGGGCAAGGAGAACCAGGGGCGAGGGCACAGATGATGCTGGAAAGCACGGTGAGGGCCGGATTGTGTGGGGCCTGCAGAACCTCAGGAGGGATTTTGTGTTTTAATCCAGGATCCAAAGCAGGGCAGCAGTAGGAGGTGATAGAATGTGATTTGTATTTTTAAATGGGCACTCTGGCTATGGAGAAGAGAATGGATTGCAAGGGAGCCAGAGAGGAAGCAGAGGAGCAGGAAGGAGGCCAGGGCATGAGTCTGGGCCAGCAGTTGTCCACGTGTGGTGCAGAGGCCCTGCGCGCTCCTTGAAGATCTGTAGTGAGCCCACAAAATCAAAACTACTTCCATGAAAACATTTCATAATAATACTAATTACTTTTTCCACTCATTGTGCCATGAGTGGCCAGTAGTTTTCCAAAAACTGTCTGATGGATCCACAATCCTTTGATTCCCTCCCTCTTCACTCTCATTTCTGTGTGAGACCAGGTTATCTTTATATACCTTCAACTCCAACAGTGCGTGGCCAGAGATTGAATGCAACTTTGAGGATCCAGCTGCCTTCTATGGAGCCAGACATTAGAGAGATTTTTCAGACATGTTTATAAACTAGTCTTTCCCCTACTGTTTACCTGGAAAATATAGTTATGTTTCATTAAAACATGCTATTTATGTTAACCTCTAATGGGTTTATTATTGTTATACTTAAATAAATATTTGAAAAATTTTGGTGTAATTTGCTGTAAGCCACATAAACAAAAGTTCTTTGGGGGTATTCAGTAATTTCTAGAAGTGTAAAAAAAAGATCCTAAGACCAAAAACTTTTAACAACTGCTGGTTTAGACTATTGGTGATGTTGACACAAAATAAGGTGGGGGCCGAGGATATGAAAAGATTGGACTGAGGTAGAATGAATGGAACCTGGTAAGAGGTAGACTGTGGGTCAGAAGAGGAAGGTAACTGGATGATTCTCAGCTGAACAATTCAAGAGTAAATTGTGCCTTTGCTGAGCTGGAGGTTTGCTGGTGGTGGGGCAGGGTAGGGGACCCAGTTGATAGGGATCAAACAATGTAATTGTCACACTGAAAAGCACTACAGAATGCTAAGGTAAGAAATTGGTTATTATTTATTGTTTAATAGTTTTACAATATGATAAAGATCCTTAATACCCATCTATATAAGGCTATCTACACTATCCTGAACTATCAAGAAAATTCTTTAGAGCACTCACTCTCTTATATTAATTAAGAGCTATTACCTTACAAGAGTAATCTAATAAGCAGGGACAAATACTATAGAAAGTAGAAAATATTAAGTTTTTCTAGTCTTTCAAAATTAATATTTGGCACTTAGATGATTTAATTGGTGAATTTGGACCAAGTTGATGGGTCTTTGCACAATCCAGTGATTTTTTTTGTGGGACTAGAGATTGAACACAGGAGCATTCTACCTCTGAGATTCACCCCCAACCCTATTTCATTTTTTATTTTGAAACAGGATTTTGCTAAGTTGCTGAGGTGGGCTTTGAATCTGTAATCCTCCTGTCTTAGCCTCCCAAGTACTGGGATTACAGGCATGTGCCACTGCACCCTGCTAGTCAAGTGACTTTAAAAAGACAAACTTTGTGATGTTCTCCTTCTTTGTCTGCCTGTTGTTAGTTATTTGATTAGTTTTTAGTATTTATACACCTCTAGGCTCCCTGATTCTCACCACACTTCTTTTGAAGCTTCTTGTTGGAATTTAAGTATGTAGATTTCCTCTCCTCTCCTTTCCTTTCCTTTCCTTTCCTTTCCTTTCCTTTCCTTTCCTTTCCTTTCCTTTCCTTTCCTTTCCTTTCCGAGCTACACACACCCCCAGCCCAGCCCTTTTTATTTTTCATTTTGAAACAGAGTCTAACCAAGTTACCGTGCTCTGGCCTCGAACTTGTGACCCTCCTGTCTCATTCTCCCAAGTACTGGGATTACAGGCACGCATCACTGAGACTTAATGACATTTCCAGGCTCAACAGAAAGAGTCCAAGGTCTAAAACCAAACTTGGTTTCCTAGAACAGAAGAATGACATGGACTGAATAGCATCCATACATCAAGTCACAAAATCTTACATATATATATAAGCAATAGTAAACATAGAGCTTATATTGGCCAGCCAGGTTCTTTGCTCTAGCTGCAAAATGAAATTGGGAGGTGTTTTTGTTTTTTTGTGGTACTGGGGATTGAACCCAGGGGAATTATACCTCCATACTACACATTCAGCCCTTTTTAATTTTTTTTTGAAACAGGGTCTCACTAGGTTGCTGAGAGTCTCACTAAGTTGCTGAGGCTGTTCTTGAACCTGTGATCCTCCTGTCTCAGCCTCCCAAGTATTGGGATTACAGATGTGCTCCACCACACCCAGCTGACTGGGAGTTTTTAAAATCTACTAATGCCACACACCCAGAAAGTCTGATTTAATGTGTCCATTTGTTTTTAACTCCCTAGATGATTCTAATGTGCAGCCAGGGCTGAGAATCACTAACTGGTTCAAATCTCTTCTTTTCATACTCTGTGGTTTAAACCAAAATTATTTTATTCTTTAATGCCTTTATGAACCTGTTTTTGATACCCAGAAATTGTGTATACTAATTTTAATGATGATTCTTTCTGTGTTGATGTCCTGTCCAGGCTGCTATTCTATGGTATTTTTTAGTAAATAGAGCAGAAGTTGATTTCTCACAGTTCTACTGCCTGGCAAGTCTAAGATCAAAGCATCAGAAGCTGTGGTGAGGGCCTGCTTCCAGGGTCACTGATGGCAGTCTTCTGTCTGTTTTCTCCTGGCAGAAGAGGCAAGGGAGCTCTCTTGGGTCTCTTCTTAAGGGCAGTTATGCCATTCATGAGGGCTCTACCATAACAACCTAACCACTTCCCAAAGGCCTCACCTCCTAACACCAGCACCTTGGGGGTTTGCGATTTCAGCATATGAAAGGGCCATAGAAACATTCAGTCTAAGCTGAATGGTGGTGCGCCCTTGTAATCCCAGTACTTTGCGAGGCGGAGACAGGATCTGGGTTCGCAGCCAGCCTCAGCTCTCTCTCTCTCTCTCTCTCTCTCTCTCTTTCTTTCCCTCTCTCTCTCTCTCTCTCTCTCTCTCTCTCTCTCTCTCTACTTAGTGAGGCCCTCCGCAACTTCATGAGACCCGGTTTCAAAATAAAGTATAAAGAATAGGGCTGGGGGTGTAGCGCGGAGGTAGAACGCCCCTGGGTTCAATCCCCGGTACCGCAAAAAAAAACCAAAAAACATTCCGTCTAAGTCTATAGCATCTTCCTTTTGTTTGTTGTTGGGTCTTTTATGGTGTCTGGACACTAAGTTTCATCTCCTGTATGTTTGTATGCTTCATCTTTCTGATGAAAATGTGTGTTCATGATAAGAGCAGGACCTGTGCTCTGGTCAGCACTAGATTCTCAGTGCCTGGTATATCGCATGTGCTCCTGCAGTTCTTCATTGTTGTTAAATCAATGAACGAATGACACAGAGAATCATTGAGCAAGCCACAAAGAAAGAAAGATCCTCAAGTTAATATCTCTCCTTCCCACATGAGGATTCTGAGATCCTGCAAGGTAGGGGCTGTCTCAGTCAACATTATCACTGCTATAAAACCAAAGACTGACCGCACAATGTGAAAGAAGATTTATTTGCTCAGAGTTTTTGTAGATTTCGGGGTTCAGTCCATGTGAGGCCAGGGTCTCCAGTGCTCAGGGCATGGCTGCCAGAAGCAGAGAGAGGGAGACAGCAAGGGCTCTCCTCTCATATCATAGATGCCAGGAGAGAGGGAGAGGGAAAGGGAGAGGGAGAGGGAGAGAGAGAGAGAGAGAGAGAGGAGAGAGAACCTGGCGCTTGCACAGGGGAAGGAGAGACCATATATAGTCCCCAAGGCCACACCCCTAGGAACCCCTCCTTAGCAACCAAGGCCTGCTTCTGACATTGCTGGGGGGCATTCTAAATCCAAACCATTACAGGAGCTTCCAGTTTCACAGGACTAGTTAGAATTAGCTTCTAAATCTGAATTTAGGCTTTATTTTTTCCTAATCTAGTTTTCTTTCCACTCTGCCAGTGCTGGAATGGACCTCAGTTTTCTTCTTTGAGAAAACAAAGGATATCTAAGAATCTTGTAGCATAGAAAACCATTAACTATAGCTCTCCTTCCCTGAGAAGAAACATTCATGACTGAGATGTAAAACATAAATTTGTTTTCTGCTTCTTACCCAAATGGGAAGGATAAAACCTGTTTACTTAATGTGTTTTGTTGACTATTCCTAACTACACCCCATGGTTTGATTACCTGCAATGTGCTAACAAAGATAGCTTGACCTAAAGTATCAGTCTTTATTTCTTTTGTCCCCAATTTAGGCCTCTTCTGTCCCTTCAAGGATTAGGAATTAAAATCCAGTCCGTTGCAGTGTTTTAGACTTTTTAAAAACTAAGGTCAAAAAGAGAAGTGCAATTAAGTGCAAAAGATTCATGAGAAAAAAAACTGTGAGCTTACAGAAGTTATTAGAACAAGGGAAAAATGAAAATTTCCAGAAGAGATTTTTTATTGCATTGGTGACTTAAATGTTGTGTGTTAATTTTGAGAACTCAAAGATGAACCAGGTCACCTTTATAGTGCCCCCAAATCAGATTATACTCAAATAACTAAGAAGTAGGGATAAAATTTAAATAAGTACCTAAAGTTGTGGTCCATATTCAAATTGCCTGGGGAAGATAGATGTTGATTCTACTTTCAGAAAAATAGCTGTAGCTATTCTGTCCATATAATATCTATTCCATATAAGAAACAATGTTAAAGAAAGGACAGCACCCAAAATCACCAATCACTCTCTTCACCCAGGACAGATGAACAGGGAATGTTTATTCATATGTGAGTAATTAACAAAAAATAATGAAAGATAAAGAGAATCTCAAATTTTAATGAAATGTAAGTTCACATGATGGCATGAGTTAAAGCTGTGTTGTTGTCGTGCTTTATTGCTTCAGAAGAGGACAGTGGTGGATTTTTGTAACCAGAGAGTAGCCATGAGGAGAAGGGGAAATGGAATGTGGGGTGATGGTCTAGAAGCTCAGAGTCCTAGGAAAGGAAGTCACATTGCATCCTCTAAAAGATGGGTGGGCATCCTCTGTAGTCCTCTGGTAGGATATTCCTCTGAGAGATTGGAGATTTACTTTCCATTCAGAAAAGTAGAGAGGGTTCCTGATTGCCTTCTTGGCTAACCTATCTCTTCCTGACAGGCTCTGGGCCATTATCCTCTGCAGCTTTTGCTCAGGAAAGGAGTTGGTCCACATTCTGCAGCTCTGGTTTCCCAAGCAGTCTGTCTACTCCCTGAACATTTACAGGTCATGAGCAAAATCATGGCCAAGAAGGAATATATTTTGAAATCATGCTTTTCCTCTCGTTTCCACAAGATCCCTTTCTTTGAAGTGCTTGTGAACTTCATTTTCTGGATTACCCCGTGGCTTCTTGAGTTAGTGTTCTGTATTAGTCCGTTTTCTGAGGCTATAACATAATACACAGGACTGGATAATTTGTAAAGAAAAGAAGCTTATTTAGCTCACAATTTTGGAGGTTCAAGAGCATGGTGCCAACATCTGCTGTCTCTGATGAGGGCCTCCTTGCTGTGTCACATGGAGGATGACATCATGGTGAGAACATATATGAGGGGGTCATGTGGTAAGACTGGTGAGACAGAAGCCAGAGAGCTAGGAGGGGCCAGTCTTGCTCTTTTATAACAACTAACTGGAGTCCACTGAGAACTATGTTAATCCCTTCAAGGGCATCACCTTCATTGACCTCCCACCAAATTCTATCTCTTAAAGGTCCTACCCCTGTCATATTGCCACACTGGGGACTAGGTCCCCAACACATGAACTTTTGGGGGACATATGCAAACCACATCCAAACCACTCATTATGATTATGCTAATAGACCACCATCTTGGTTGGAAGCCTATTTCTTCAGGGTAATTTCTGGCCTGGTGAAAATGAAGGTTCGTTAGTTCTTTTCACCTGGACCTGTGTCCTGTCTGCTGTCTTTTTCATGCTAAGCAACCATGTTCAGTCTGGAGCTGGTTTCCTTTGAGCTGATGGGTGCACCTGTGAGGTCTGGAGAGCAGTAAGCTTCATAAACTGGGTTTCATTATTTAAATCTAGGCAAGTGGCGGGGCATGGTGGCACACTCTTGTAATCCCAGTACTTTGGGAGGCGGAGACCGGAGGATCCAGGTTCGGGGGCAGCCTCAGCTCTCTCACTCTCTCTTCCTCTCTCTCTCTCTCTCTCACTCTCTCTCTTTCTCTCCTTAGTGAGGCCCTCCGCAACTTCGTGAGACCCGGTTTCAAAATAAAGTATAAAAAATAGGGCCGGGGGCGTAGAGCGGAGGTAGAACGCCCCTGCGTTCAATCCCCTGGTACCGCAAAAAAAAAAAAAAATCTAGGCAAGTGAACAAAATTCTGATTTAAAACTCTCCTTGGAATTGGCACTTTGGTTAGACTTTTGTCTCAGGCCATTATATATCCTGCCCTTGAATAGGAATGTCTGTGACATCAGTCTTGGGATGTCACCCACCCAGTAGGGTATACAACAAGCTGCTAGTGGGTTTGAATTGGAAAGCATTCAGAACACAGACCTGAAGGGCGGGAAGTTCTCATAAGGGAGGAAGGGGTGGACCCTGACCAGGGCAGATTAGAGCTCATTGCAATCAACCCACCCATCTCAGGGAAGAGGGAATGGAGACTCACAGTGGGTTAATGAGGTCATCCAACTACAAAAAGCAAAGCATGGACTGAAATTTGCCCTAAGTCCATACCTTACTGCTATACCATGGCTGCCTTCTTGTGGGATATGGGCTAATGCTGGTAGATTTATCTACCTGTTCTGTTTCTTGAGTGATAGAAATGTGGGTAGCTGCTTTTAAAACACTATGGTCTGGTTATATTGCCAGATACCTACTGAGTAGCTGTATGATATGTGGCTGGGAATGGATATAGAATTAATGGAAGAGTCCCCATCCTTTTCCTGCAGGGTAATATATTATTAAGTTTTGTTAACTATGTCTAGATTTGTATTACTGTGTCCCAAGTTATAGTTTTGCTCTGTCCTTTGGGACAGTTTCTCCTTTAATGTCTATATTTCAAGAAAAATAATAAATTTTTAATTAAAAAAAGCCACAGTCTATATTTTTAAAATGCATGTGTGGCTTCTAGTCCTGGCAGAGAGCAAAGGGTTTTATTATATCATCCACATGTGTAGACAGCAGAACCAAGGTTCCTTCTCCACCACTCCCACCCCTTGCTCTAGCCAACCTCAACCTTCTTGACACTCATAGAACATTGACTACGTATATCCATTCTGGTTCTTTTGGTTTATAGTTGTTGTTGTTTCTCCATGGGGGAAGCCATTAACCTCCACACCTGTCCTTCACTTACCCAGACACATGTCCTTATATATCCACCCTGCTTCAGCCCTGCCCATGACTCGAAACCCAGCTAAGCTCCCATCTTTTCTGCTAGATCTTCTCAGTTCCTCCCAGGTAGAATGAGTCACTGCCTGCCTGGGACTTTGTACCTATACCGTCTGTAGTTCCATCTGTCTTGTCCTGCAACTACTGTATAAGTACCTGTCTCTCTGCCACTGGCTTGTGAGTTCCTAGATGGCAAAGGCTCTGTCTTCTCAGGGCTTTCCACATACTAGGTGGTCAGAAATATCCCATCCAACAAAAAGTAATTCCATTAGTGACTCATATGCTCATAGCAGGAGTACTTTTAGGCTTTAAGGGAATTTCTGCACAAATGTGGAAATGTGAGCAAGAAAATAAACTAGTATTTTAGGCTAATATTAACTGTTCTTTATTTGATTTTTAAGATTCAAAAATATCAATCATCCATTTTTATTTGGAATATACTAGATAAATGCTTAGAACCCTGTGTCTTCCCTTCCTTCCCAATCCAAAGCCTAATTGCCATCCTTGTTTCACTCAGCATTGTCTTTGCCTAATAGCATCACACCTGTCCTCATTATCAACAGAGTAACCACATATGAGGGGACAATTTCCATGGCATGCTAGAAGAAGGAGCATCTTCATGTTAATTAATGTTTTTGCCCCAGAAATTGAGGGGAAGTGGGTAGTACAGCCGATTTGGAAAAGGGCCTATTTCTATTTTGACTGGCTTTAGTTTCTTAATGTTGGGTTAATGGGGAATAACCTTTGCCATTGATTTCAAATTTAATCATGGCTGGTCCTTACATTTACAGTTGAGACCAACAAGTCATTTTAGTGTTAAATACCCTTGAGAGAACATATTCACTGTGGTTTCACTTTCCTTGGCGAAGCTCTAAGTGGTGGGGGAATACAATATTGATTGGATCTAATGAAAAAGCTTCTTTCTGTCAACCCTTTATTACCTCATTGGCTTTCTTCTTTCTCTTCTCTTATTTTTAAAGCTATTGATAGCAGCATTAAATAAGTCTTCCGCTTATGCTACAATCCTCTGTATTTATTCTTTTGCTTGATTTGAAATATAGCTTTTTAAAAATAAGATATGAATAAAAGCCTTTTTACACAGTCTAAGGTAACTTGATGTTATAGAAATAACACCTGACCAGGAGTCAGATTCCTTAGGATCACGGGGAAGTCATATTTCTTTTATTTGGCTTAGTTTCCTCATTTTCAGAATAAAGAGATCACTATCAGAGATAGTTTCTGAGTTTCCTTTTAGCCTTATCGTTTTTGATGTATATTTCTGGTTTATATAGTCAAGATGGTTCCATTATATCTGTATGTTAGATATAAGACAATGACATTGTTTGGTATGACATGCCCTTTATATGGAATAGCAAAAATTAACAAATATATTTAACTCTTCTCGCTTCTTTATTTGTTCATAGATTCATTAATATAAATGAACATGAATCGATTGTATTTCAAAATTTTCCTCGTAATATTTTAGTTTCTATCATTTCATTGAGCACCCAAGATAGACTTGTTTAATAAGTTTGGACCTCAGCAATAGAAGGATTTAATAAAACTGTAGAACTGGGTTTTGTTCCAATGGGAAATACATTTATTTATTTACTAGTGTAGTTTCAAAGAGAAGATAACAATAAAAAACAGACAAGGAAGGAACTATGTAATATTGAGTAAAAATTGGAGATTTACTTCTGAATAAGCTAATGTGGAATGACATATTTCAGGACAGTTTCAAATTAGGCAATGTAAATGTGATAAAGTACAGGATGTCCTATGAATTGGAATGCTAGTAGAGAGACAAGTTATGCTTCAATTACCAGCTTCCTAGATTTCCCAGATTGTGGGATACACCTCTTAGGTAAATCTTCCATCAGGGCTTCATCTAGTAAGGGAGTAATAAACCAACCTTTACTGGATAACAGGCTTGACAATCTCTTAGAATCATCACATTTAATTGTTTTAATTTTTAATTTTTTTGCGGTACTAGGGATTGAACCCGGAACATTCTACCTCCCAGCTACACCCAGCCCTGTTTTTTATTCTTTATTTTGAAACAAGGTCTCACTAAGTTGCGGAGGGCCTCACTAAGTAGCTGAGGCTGGCTGCTACGAACCTGTGATCCTCCTGTCTCAGCCTCCCAAGTACTGGGAATCCAAGTGTGCGCCACTACGCCCATCTCATCATATTTGATATTATGGATACTTGGTAAAATTTAGTTGTGCTCATCAGTGGTAATACTAGAAGATTTAGAAAGGAAGGTTAAAATTAAATTATTGCCCAAAATGACATTTTAGAGTTCCTGAAAGTTTATTTGTATTACCCAGATCATCTGTTACTACAGTTTTTAATGGTATTTGTTGAGTCTGGCCTTGAACCTGAGGTCCTCCTGTCTCAGCCTCCCAAGTACTGGGATACAGGCATGCACCACCACATCTGGGTATTATTGGTATTTTAACTTTTTTTCTTCTTTTGTGAAATTTCTTTATGTGCATAGTGTTATTACAATAGACATAGGAAAATTCAGTTTTATCTTTTGAACCGTTGGTCATGTTGCTTCACTAAAATAAGCTTAGCCTGTTCCCTGAATTTGAAGTCTATCACAAGTCAACTTGAACCATTCTATGAGAAGGATTTTTTTTGTTTTTGAAGAGAAGGTCATAGATTTATCAAGTAGAGGCTGCCTCCTAGAGTGTAGCAAACATGAGGAGTTTTTTGGGAAACAATCTGGAGGGTTCCTATTATAGAATTATTTCTCTCTATATTGATGTGAGTTGAGAGTGAGTGTAGGAATCATTGACTAGTTCATTGTCTGATTAGAACATGGTTCTGATATAGTCATGTCTTGAGGTTAGTTAGTCCTTACGTGGAACATAACTATTTCTCTATTTTATGCTAAAGGACAAAGCCAAGCATATTGCTTTACACATAAATGCTACCTAAGATATATTTGTTGAATGAATAATCCTACCAATGACCAAATCAGGTAAAAACAGATTATTACTCCTGGTGGAAAGGGCAATATAGCCGGGTGTGGTGGCGCACGCTTGTAATCCCAGTACTTTGGGAGGCGGAGACCAGAGGATCCGGGTTCGCCACCAGCCTCAGCTCTCTCGCTCTCTCTCTCTCCCTGTCTCTCTCTCTCTCTCTCCTTAGTGAGGCCTTCCGCAACTTCGTGAGACCCGGTTTCAAAATAAAGTATAAAAAATAGGGCCGGGGGCGTAGCGCGGAGGTAGAACGTCCCTGCGTTCAATCCCCGGTACCGCAAAAATAAAAAAAAAAAAGAAAGGGCAATATACACATCTATAAGTAGAGTCATCTTTATATTCATTATGATTCTTTGGGATGTTTAAATTTGTTGGGTAAACTTTTCAGATTCAGCTCCATCTCACACGTAGGTATAATTAAATGAAAAGCTATACACCATTAGTGTTGTTATCATAGAGTCTCAGGGGACTTTAAAGATCTAATTTATTTGATATCTGAACTCCTACGACCCCAACACCACTATTCATTCATTTACATTTTCAATTATTTGACAAATACTTGTTGTTCACTTATAATCCCTCTAGCACTGAAGAATGGGTAAACAGAGAAAAAGACACAGTCCTTTTTATTAAGGAGGTTGTGGATTAGTGGAGGTACAGAACACCAAGAATTTCATGTGTAGTGTGACTTTGTACTTGAACACATAAAGAGTTAGGAACCTTAGTATCTCGAATGACCAACCATTATGTATGTTGTCAACTCTGATTATTAAATTATTTTCCCCAGTCTGTCTTTTAGATGTGAAAGTCTTTTGGCAAAAACAGAAACAAAGAAAAATGCAGCTCTAGACCCTTTCCTAGATAATAGTTCTTTAGGTTACTGCTTCTCAAACTTTAATGTTCATCATCTGGGATCTTGTTAAAATGCAAATTCTGATTCAGCAGGTCTGAAGTGGTCTTGGCCTTCGCACCCAAGGTGCTACCAATGCTGCTGGTCTGGAGACCACACCTGTAGTGGCCAGGTTTTGGACAACTTGAAACTATGATTATGCCACATCCCCTCACTCTCCCTCCTCATTCCATATCTTATCCCCTCTAGTCTAAGTTTTCCTGAGTTTCACAGTTCTTCGGTATGCAGTGTGACTCCAAGCCCCTCTGTAGTGGTAATATCTATGGAAATGTTAACAAACTTGGAAAAAGAGAGATGTGTTTAAGATATGTAACCTTTCTGATATTTGGATTTCTAGTCTGAAAATCAGGACACCAATACTTTACTTAGCTTAAACTGGAAAGAAATTATTTGAGATGAAATATTTATATCACTTGAAATTATAGTATCTATAGGAGGCATGCCGACCATCTTGATTACCTATAATGTGATTGGATAAGATGTTGCTTAGAATCAAACAATAATCCATATTTTTTCTCGTAAATCCAGAGCAAAATATCCTCAGCCTAGATTAGAATTTTTGTGAGTCATTTAAGAGATCACTTTATCCCTCTACATAGTAATATTTGGTTAGCTGTCCTTGCTACTGCTGTTTGTAATGTGCTTTGAGAAAAGAACTTTATGATTTCACAGTAGGAGTCTATTATTTTTTTAATGTTACCCAAACTCTTAGGATTTTCATAAGAGGTTTTTGCTTGCATTTTAAATGAAGTCTCCAGTTGGTCTACACCTCATCTGAATCGATTCAGGCACTTTCACAGGTAGATTTCACAGCATGTGAGCTGTCTGCTTGAAGGCCTTACTGTGTTTAGTTTTAAGAGTTCTGAGCATAGTGTTGTTCACAATTTCACTGTTACAGTCAGTGAACCAATATAATGAAGAGATCCACATTTTGCTAATCCTCAAATGGTAGTTCTGTTTGTCTTCCTTATGCTCATGCAAACCCCTATTCATTATTCTGACCCTCTTCCTGGGAAAACTTCCCCACCTTCTCCTTAGGGCATCCTCTTACTTTGGGCGATGCTTTTATCATAGCACTTGCACCATGATAATGACATTATTCTTTCTTATGGTATTTTGTTCTCCTAGACTGAACTTGTTGGTACCTGGATCCATGAGAGCTGGGTCATCATTGTGAACTTAATGTTTGCTGAATAATAGTCTTAATAGAGGTGGCCCTGTTTTGTTTGTTTTCTCCCATCTCTACTATGATTTCTCCTGGAATGAGCTCATCTTTATTGATTTCACCTGTCTCCTCTATATTTCTGATACACAGATTGACATCTGAGTTCTTCATCCAAAGCTAATTACATGCTAGATAACTCTGTGTAGTTGGTCCACTGGCAACTCAAAATGCAACCTCTCTTATTTTGAGATTTGTATTCTCTTTTGTCAGATTCCAATCTGCTCTGTGTCTTGAGTTACCTATTTCAGTGAATGGCCCCACTAATGATACCTAATAAATACTTAATAAATATTGGTAGTTTTCTGGCAGCAAACTTCTTGTCTGCCATGCTGGGAACCCCACTTATCTTTTACTTGTCTCTTTAGCCTCATATCTAGTCACACACCTCATAGATTTTTATCTTTGTGCTGTTTCAGTCTTTTTTTTTTTCTATCAGGCATTAACTAGGAACTTTCCGGGAACCAAAGGGGACAGTAGAGTGATTCAGGCACAGTCATCGACACAACTGAGTGGATAACCTTTGTACCATATTATTTTTTCATTTTTCCTGCCATCATTTAAGGTCTTGTCATAGCCTGAGGTGTTGTGAAGTCTCCTACCTGTGTCTTAAGCTCTCTTTTATTGACTCTATATCATTTTCTACACAGAATGTTTTAAAAATGTACTAAATATCATGTTGTTTTTCAATGAAAACTTTTGCAAAGGTTCCCAATTGCTTACAAAAGCACCTTTAAATGGCCTTAAAGTGACTCCAATTTCCTGAGACCTTGTCCCATCCAGTCTCTTCTCTCAGTGTCTTTATCCACAGCCCCCACACCCTGAATGTGGCATTTGAGCCAGGCCAGGGAAGATGAGAATTTCAATAGGCAGTACATGTGGGTGGTAAGCACAGGAACAAATCAATGAGTAGAGATGGGAAGCTGTACGGCTGCATGTCCCAGCATTTACCAAAATTCAGAAATACATGACACTAAGGGCTTTCCCTCATCCCTTTGTTTTGATATTTCCCACACAGTTTGCAATCTAAGCAGCCATTCTGTATGTTTCCTAATCTAAGGAAACAAAACTCATGGACATTTGAATGTTTTTTGTGAATTAGTAAGTCCCTAAGTATAAGCCAGGCTGCAGGAAAGCTTTTCCTTGGTATGCCTGGGTTACCATAGGACATTTCTAGGTTTATATTAAATTGAAACCAGAAACTTAGAACATGATATTTAAGTACAGGAAGTTCCTTCAATTGGCCAGGTATTATGGATGATGAGCTTAATCAGGCATAATATTTATTTCACAGTTTGTTTCTTGCCATGACTTTTGTGCCACCATCTAGTCTAAATTATAGCTCGTACCTGGCATCTCTGGTTTATAAACTCTCACAGAAATTATGCATTTTGAAAAGTGAGTCTTATAGTTAATAACTTATAAGAGAATACCTAATTGTATCAAATAAAAAGTTAAAATTGATTTTAAGAAGAATTAAAGTGGAACTGATTAAATTTTGGTTCTTTGTTTCTTTTATTTTAGTAAATCAAAGACTAAAGATGAGGAATGCTTAGTTTCTTTTTTGAACTCTAAGATAGTGAAAAAGGAGTACTCATGCTGAAAAGACAGCATTAAAAGTTATGCAAGTAGCTCCT
This sequence comes from Glis glis, assembly GCA_004027185.1. Classification (NCBI taxonomy): domain Eukaryota; kingdom Metazoa; phylum Chordata; class Mammalia; order Rodentia; family Gliridae; genus Glis; species Glis glis. Next base: position 3,482 of record PVJS01017905.1, on the reverse strand, counting down.
AACCTTCCCCTTGAGGAAAGACTTAGTCCAGATTGTCCCAGACTTCAAACAAAAAATGTGGAATATATATTGTTAACTTATATCTTTTTACATTTGTTAGCCTTTCAATTCTGTTTCATTATAAGATCATCTCTTTTTCTTTGTTGCCTTCTTATTTTTTTAACAATTTGATATCATAGACATCTGTATCAGGAAATAAGTGACACAATTTTGATACTGCTTTACATTTCCTAAGATAAAACAGAAAATTTTGGTTCATTTGTTTTGATTTTTGTATGTTTCATTTAAAAAAGAAATATTGTTTAAAATATGTTTTCAAACTTGAATTTCTATTAATTGCATTCTTCAGTGTGGCATCACACAGCAAGCTGATTTTTAAAAATACAATATCAATTTATACTGGCTTTAATTTAAAAATAAATAGCATTAATTAAAATTTATTTCTATGCTCCTTATATCTCCACCTCTTATTCTATTTATTATTCCATTAAAATTATGTGATTGTAAGTCACATAACTCCCTTAAAAACTGATATCTTTTAGGGCGTGATCCATGTCTGTTTTCTAATTGCAACCCCCACAACATCTGGAAAAATATCTGGCACACCATTTTATTTCCCTGAACAACAACAATCAAAGAACACTTAATATATGTGGATCTCTAGAACCTCACACATTTTTAAAAATAAAATGCAATATAAATCCTAATGCCTTCCAAAACAGTGATTCATTTTCTGTAGTTGAGATTCCATTATGCTGATTTGGATTGTCTCTGCTTTGCTTGTTTTCATAAACACATTTTATGCATTTTCAAGTATGGGAAATAATTATAAGTAGCTATACTCAAACTTTAAAGTCATGACACTTCTGTTTTATTACTCTATCAAAAACAGCTATGTTGACTTATTAAAAGAATAAAGTAACACATAAAATAAAATCTATTTTAAAAATTATAAACATTATTTAAGCAAACCTGACTTTATGAATTCATTTGTTAATAAGTCATTTTCCTTCTGGATCTAAAAAAAAAAAGAATGTATTTGGATGTCTAATCATCTAACGAGATGGTAAGGAACACTTTTGATTCATTTGAGCCTTAAAATTCTGAGCTTCTGAGTAGCTTCCAACCAGTCTTACACTTGTCACATCTTTTCTGTGAAATCATTAAAGGGCCACCTATGAGGTGTCATTCAAGTCTTTCCTCTGAGAAATCATTATAAAATATTAACCAGCTCCTCTGTAGGGTGTTCCCATAGGCAGGCATGCCAGGGCAGGTTACGATTCACTGATAATAACGCGATCTGATTATGACCCTAGGATTTGTAATATGCAGTGATACTGCATATGAGACAGGAACACCATGAATATTTCCCTGTATTCTTTCTGTAAGACAGTGCATATACTGCCAACAATTGTCTATGTTCATATTTATATTATTATTTATATTGTTATTTGTAAAGATATGCATATTAGGGATAAGGAAGTAACAGAAAGGTTAGTGTCATCCCAATGGAAGGTTTGACCCTTTTAACATTAAAGTATATAAAGGCACCAGCTCCATGTCTGGAACATTATTAATGCTCAGTAAACTTCAGTTTCTCTTTCGTTCCTCTAGTTTTTTTACTCTAATGCCAGGGTTCTTCCATCAGACAAGGTTATCTCTCCAAGTTGCCTCCTTTTTTGGTCAGAACTTAATGTTCTTTAAAAAAATTCTCGGTACATTATAATTATACATAATAGTGGGATTCACTGTTACATATTTGTAAATACACATACATAATCTGGGTAAGTCAGAAGTACTTTTATTTCTACACCTACTCACTTGGTCATTTCCAATTTGTGTTCTTTAGACACTTCTCTGTTTTTACTCATCATTGCCACGAATATAGAAGAAACAGCAGAAAAATAAACGTTATGTAAATCCCTCTAATAATGATTAGCTCAGAGTCTTCCTTTAATCTTCATATTCATTTTTGTTCCCCTGGATTCCAGTTGGGTAATGGAGCTTTGTATTTACATATAAATTTAAGAAAATGAGAAAATAATTTTTCATAAGATTTGAATTCTATTTTGGAGAGTGAAGTTTATAAGCATTGCATCTTTTGAGCATAAATCAGTCAGAACTTATGACAGATGAAGTTCGAATAGGGAAAATTAAGCAGTGAAATGAGACTTAGTAATTTTTTGCAAACCATTTTTAAGTTTTATTTCCAGGATTCACAGCATCTACTGTTTCATGTGTGTGTGTATGTACATGTATATTTATGCAATAACATAAACCAGATGTGTTAGTTAATGAGCTTTCAAGAAGAGTAGTTAAAACCCATGAGAAGCTCACTTAGCAGTATATATTTAATGCAGCCTGGAACTGAGGAATGAGCTGTGAAGGCAGAAGAAGACAGTATGTTCAAGACCATGTCACTAACTCGGTGTGTCCCATTTATTCTTCATTTATTCACTCCATATTGGAAGCTTACCATGCTCTAGCAAATGGGTGAAGTAGCAGTTGCTTAGCCTGAGTCCCAGTTACCTAATGTTAAAATACCTTAATAGGAATCCTAATGACTCCTTTAATTCTTAGATAGGCCTTTGTCTTAGACTCTACTCTGCAGGTCTACCTCTAGGCATAACCTCCATGGAGCAGGGCCAAGGGGGCATGCTCATGTCGAGCCCACGCATCCCCTCTGTACCACATTATAGCTATCGAGAACCCCTGGAGTCCCTGCCCACATGTCACTCAGCCCCCTTAGAGAGGCTTGTGGGCTTCTTCCTTGTCTGTACTCCCAAGGGTAGCATTGCAGGGGGTGGATAGCCTTAGGCCTGAAGGCGCACCAAGAGAGTTGGCAGGAGGTATGGATGGTGCTTGGACATCTGAGCTTCCATGTCCAGTGAATCCACGTGAGGCTCCTGGAAGAGAAGAGAGCTCAACTACGAGCTGGGACTCAGTTCTCTGGGTGCTGTCCTGTGTGGTGAAAGACTCTGAGGAGCCCCCAAAATCTGTTTGAATTAGAAGGTATACTTTTTCAAGTAGCAAAGCCAAATACATTTTATTAAGCAGTTACCTTGATTTATAAATTTTAATATCAGATATATGATATATGGGCCATCACATGTCCAGGGCCCTAAAAATATTAAGGGTGGGTTTGAGTAATACCCAACTTAAAAGTGTTTTTTTATGGGTCAAATAAGATATATAGGTTAAAATGTTATTTTGATTAGAAAAATTCACATAAATTTAGGATCAAGTATTATTATATTATAATATAAAAAATGCCAGCAGGAGGAACTCAGTGTGATGATGTGCTTGATACTTTACACATAGCTTTGGTGCACTGTGATGAGGTGCATGATACTTTACACATAGCCTCAGTGTACTGTGATGACGTGCTTGATATTACACATAGCCTCAGTGCACTGTGATGAGGTACTTGATACTTTACACATAGCCTCAGTGCACTGTGATGAGGTACTTGATACTTTACA
>PVJS01017904.1:0-35567 GCA_004027185.1 Glis glis | reverse complement strand
AATCCCTGGTACCGCAAAAAAAAAAAAAAAAAGCAATTTTTACGAAGTCTAATGTATCCAGTATTTTTTTATTTTCATGTTTTATGTCTTCTCTAAGAAATCCTTCCCTAACCCAACATGACAAGATTTCCATCTGATGTCTTATCATTTTAGTCTGTTGTTTAGGTTTTTGATCCATTTTCAGTTAATTTTTGTATATGGCGTGAGATAAGAGTCAAGGTTTGTTTTTGTATATGTATATCCATTAATTCTTGCACCACTTGTTGGAAAGAATATCTTTTCCTTCACTAAATTATCTTGACACCTTTGTCAAAAATCAATTCACCATATATTGTGGGTCTATTTCTGGATTCTCTTTTCAGTCCCATGGTCTCTATATCTACTTCATACAATCATCGCACTATTTAATTACCACAGTGTATAGTAAGTTTTGAAATTGTGCAGTTTTGTTCCTCTTTGATTAGATGTATATTTAATTTTATAAGGACCTGACCGCAGTCTTCCAAGGTAATTGTACCATTTTATCCTCCAAATAGTAGTGTATTGGAATTCCAGTTGTTTCTAAAACTTGTCAACATTTGGGTCCTCTGTCTTTTTTCATTTTAGCCATTCTAATGGGTATGAAATGGTATCTCATTGCAATTTTAATTTGCCTTTCCTTGATAACTAATGATTTAGAGTACCTTTTTATTTGCTTTTTGGCCTTTCATTTTTCTTCTGTGAAGTATCTTTTGTGAAGCTTTTTAAATTAGGGTCTTTGTTTTTTAATTATTGATTTTTACAAGGTTTTTATATATTCTGGAAACAAGAGTATATATTTCCTCTGGATCTAACACTTATTTTTTATCTTCTTAATTTTGTCTTTTGATGAGCATTAAGTTTTTAATTTTGGAGAATTCCACTTGATCTTTCTTTTTTAGTTAGTGCTTTTTGTTTTGTGCCTAAAAAAATATTTGCCTTCCCAGGGTTGTGAATTATTTTATTAAGTTTTCTTCTAGACGCAGCACAGTTTTGGTTTTTAGAAATTATTTTTATTGGTGCATTGTAATTATACATAGTAATGAGATTCATAGTGATATATTCATATATGCACAAAGCATTATTTGCTCTGTTTCCTTCTCTGTACCTCCTTGGTTTTGCTTTTTATATTTAGATCTATAATTCACCTTGAATTGCATTTTTGAACATTTAAGGATTATTTTTATTTATTTATTTACTTACTTATTTTGTCATACTGGGGATTGAACCCAGGAGCATTCTACCTCTGAGCAATACCCCCAGCTCTATTTTATTTTTTAATTTGAAACAGGGTCTCACTAAATTGTTGAGGGCCTCTTAAAGTAGCTGAGGCTGTTCTTGAACCTGTGATCCTCCTGTCTCAGCCTCTCAAGTACTGGGATTACAGGCATGCACCGCCACGCCTGGACTTTTTTTTTTTTTAATGTGTTTTCAGATGTTTATCCAGTCGTTCCGGTGCCAGTTCCTGTCCTCCTCTGAGCTGTCTGGGTGCTTTGCTGGAGCATTTTAAGTAGAGAAGAACAGTGGCGCCTTTGCTGACCTGGGAACATGGACTGGAGGTGGTGGGAGGTCAGGGAGGAGGTGACCGCAGCAGTCCAGATGTGGCCACAACCAGGGCTGCAGTAGTGGAGATGGGATGAGAAGCAGAATTGTTGGTCTAGACTGACGGAGACTGATGTGTGCTGCTCTTGTGTGCTTCCCACGTTTGCCCACCTACCCAGTTTCAGCAGACAGAGAGGGACAAATTCAGCACAATATGGTGGGTAATCCCCATGAAGAAGGAGCCAAGTGTTGGAGGCTTTACTTTAGGCTCTGCTACCGAGTCTTAACCAATCGCATGAGACTGGTTTTTTTTTTTCATAAAAAAGATTAGATGAAGGGTTGGGGGCAGTGTACAGCACTTGCCTACCATGCCTGAGGCCCTAGGTTTGATCCCCAACACCCCTCTCCCCCCCACACACAAAAAATTAGGTCACCAATGATTTCTCTTTCACCCTAAAATTATATGATTCCATGCTGCTCTCTGAAAGCACTAGGAAAGGTAGCCGATACATGCTTGTTGACGTCCCTGATGTCAATAAACTCTCTTAGGTCTTTAGCTTATCTGAGCTCTCTGTACCCGATAGACTTCATTGACCTCTCTTTTTTCCTCAAAGCTCTCATCTTCCTCGGCCTCCATTACTCTTCTCTCCAGATTCTCCAATTTGCTCTCTGGCCCGTTCTTCCCCATCTCCAGCACTGCCCCCTCTCCCTCTCCGAAATTCCCCAGGATTCTTGCTAGGGGTGCACTCTAATTCGCTATCTCTTTGGGGCCATCTCTTTCCATATTCATGACTTCAGATATTTGGAAATTATCAACTCATACGTTTCTATCTCCAAGTGAGGTCGTTCCTGAATCCCGAGCTTAGATAGTTAACCTTTACCCAGTCATCTGTACCTGGCTATTTCTTGAGTCCAAAACTTAACTCATTAACATCTGCCCCCAAACGGTCTCCCCTCCTTGACTCACTGTTTTGTTGACTGTCACTACCACCACCCAGCCTCCCCAAGTCAGATGCCTGAAAGTCATTCTAGATTCTCTCTCATTGACTCTCCATGCCCAATCTTTCAATCTTCAACCCTTCTCTATTATTCACGCTCTTATTCAAATTGAAATGCTTCTGAGAATGAGGGAGGGGTAATTATGCCAGGGGCAGATGTGCTTTGTCTAAAGTTGAGAAACAGAAGGAAATCCAGAGTGATTTGCGAAAGCCCCTTGCTTTTGAAGAACTGAGATAATTGCATTCCGGTTCATCCAATGCACATGCGTGTGTGCGTGCATGAGAGAGAGAGTGGGGGGCGGGGAGCGGTGTCATGAGAGATGAAGCTGGAAATATCATTGCAATGTCAGGTTCTACAGGTAGAGAATGCTCCTGCCCTTGGGATGAACCATGAGTAGCGGATGTTATTCGTTGTCTGCATAGTGTTCACTTACCCTCCTTCCTAATAAAAGCCATCTCCCAGGCAACCCTGTACTGCAGGAGGAGCTGCCTGTACTCCTAGCTCCAGTAGTGGGACTAATTGGTCCTAGGGTCATCTCTGTCCCTTTGCCAGAGATTGGTCTTTGCGGGAAATGTCCCAACTCTAGCTAATGGTACATTAGGGAAATGCTGGAGGGTTTCCAAGGAACTTTTCTCATTCCTAACAGAAAACCACAAGAAAGAATGTGCATCCAGTTGTAACTGCTGCAGCCATTTCAATTCCAAGTCTGAGGTGGAAGCAGTCATTGGTTGTAGCGGCGCCATTTGTTGCAGATGGTGTCCATGTCGATTGATTGATTGATTAGAAGTCTCTCACATGAATGGCAACGGAGTCAACATGGCAAGATCTGAGGAGGCCGGGGAGGAGAAGAGATATCTCTTCTCTCTCTTCTTCCTTCTATCAGTGTCCCACTTTTATTGAGAGTTATAACCAAAACATATTAATCACAGAAAACAGCAAAGCAGTCATGGGGTGAGTCGGGGAAGGAAAGGCTAAACAAGGAAGATGTCAGGGTCTTTGCTTATCAGTCTCCTGGTCCTTGAAGATTTGTCTGTGTGCAGAAATCTTTACTTGGGTGGACAGTTTGTGCCCCTCCCAAGCTGGACCGAGGTGACCTCAAAGCTGATGACTAACAAGGCCCGCAACAATTGGTGGCAGAGGAAGAGATGGAAAAAGGTGGGATGCTGGATGACTTTGTGAGCTGCTAGGCAACCGTCCCCTGCCCTACCTCTGGACTTCATCAAATGTGAAATGGGACAGGCGTGGTGGCGCACACTTGTAATCCCAGTACTTGGAGGCTGAGATAGGAGGATCGCAGGTTCGAGGACAGCCTCAGCAAGTAGAGAGACTCTCATCAATCTAGGGAGACCCTGCTTCAAAATAAAAAAAAATAAACTAGGGGCGGGGGTGTAGTTTGAAGATAGAATGCCCCTGGGTTCGATCCCCAGTACCCACCCCCCAAAAAGTGAAATGGTACTCGCTTTATTGCTTAAGTCCTTATGAGCTAAGATTTTGTGTTGCTTGTAGCCAATAATATTTTGATATACTATGAAATTTAAGAATGTGAAGTAATGGCCTTGACTTTGGGGTACTGTGACCTCCAAATAACTTACTGTCGCTATAATTTATTTGTCAATTAGAGCTGCTATTTAATTTACTTTGTGTTGCTTATTTTCATATGTGATTGTTTTGGATGCCCATCTAGTCTAGAACTTTATTTTTTTATTTTTTTTGTGGTACCGGGGATTAAACCCAGGGGCATTCTACTTCTGGCCTACACCCCCAGTCCTATTTCTTATTCTTTATTTTGAAACAGGGTCTCACTAAGTTGCGGAGGGACTCACTAAGTAGTTGAGGCTGGCCGCGAACCCAGATCCTTTGGTCTCAGCCTCCCAAGTACTGGGATTACAGGCATGAGCCACCATGCCTGGCTTCTAGTCTGGAACTTTAAAAATCAAGGGCAGAAGCCGGGCCCCATGGTACATGCCTGTAATCCCAGTACTTGGGAGGCTGAGACAGGAGGATCGCAGGTTTGAGGCCAGCCTCAGCAACTTAGTGAGACCCTCAGTAACTTAGCCAGACCCTGTTTCAAAAATAAAAAGTAAAAAGGGCTGGGGTGTAGCTTGGAGGTAGAATACCCCTGGGTTCAATCCCCAGTACCCCCCCACACACATATAAAATCAAGGACAGTGATAAACCTGTTACTTCTTTTAGCCCCATCACCCTTTACATAATCCATACACTCTCATCAGTTATTGACCACCCCCATTTCTCCCACCCACACAGATTCTTTGAAAAGATGACCAGAGTGCTATCTTTATTTGGAGATAATAATTAGTCTCATCTTCATTGGCTTCCTGTTGATTGTGGAGGGAATTACCAGATGAATAAACAGGAACATGGTGACCATGTGGCCCGTTGCTCCCGAGGACCATTTGGAGACCAGCCTGGCATGGAAATGACCAGATGTTTGATGCTGAGCTACTGGCGAGTGAAATAAATAAGTTAGCTGTCACACTTCCCACCCATGTGGACACTCTCTGCATCGCAAAACTGCCGCTGCCTGCTATCTCACGTGGCAGCAACCGATCCCTTAACCCTCCCTACGCTTGGAGTTGGAAGGCCCTGGATGGCCAATTAGACTGCATGGATGTGTGCGCCCCAGGGTCCATCTGTTACAGGCATTCCCACAAGCAGCGGTTCAATTCGAATCACAGCCCAAGTACACAGGTGTTTCTGGGCCCGACAAGGTGATCTGCATAAACAGAGGAAGAACCAGGTAAAGGCAGTAACAAAGCAAGTCGAGGGGTTATTAGGCAGCTCTAAACAAGTGGAGGGAAGATAATGAATGGTCCCCCATGTGGGATGTGCCAAAATGGGTGAGTCTTGCAGATTATTTGAAAACAGTAACAAGCTTTTCTCTCTCTTTCTCTCCAGTGATTATTACTTTTCTGAATATCCTAGTAATATCTGCTCTTGGTGAAATACTTGACATTTGAGAAATGGAGAAAAGTATAAGAAGAAAATAAGATTCATCTGCACACTTATCTCCTAATATTTCAGTATGCATCTGTAAAGATTTTTTCCCCTACTTGTGTGATCCTTTATTCACCCAACAGTATTTCCACAAATATTTGGAATGCTCCCGAGCATTCGCACTCTGCATGCATCAGGCACCATGTCAGGCACTGGGAATAGAGTTGTGATCAGTCATCGCATGGCCCTTTATCTCATGAAACTTTGGTTCTAGCGGAAGTGACGTACAGATGCACAACTGCGCGAAAAATTATTTCATCATACATTTGGGCCAGGTTTACAGAGGACACGTACTGAGTGTTTGGGGGGAGTCAGGGGTCGTAACCTAGCCTGGGGACATCAGGGAGTCCACCTAAGTAAAGAACAGGAATGAATGCTGAAGCTGAGGTGAGAGGGGGAGAAGTCACTGGCCAGGAAAGGCAGGAATGTGTTGGGTTGAGAGGGGAGTGGAGAGGGGCAGGCAGGAAACTAACGGGAATGGGAGAATTCTCAGTGGAGGGAAGAGCTTGCCTGATGTGGAGGCAGCAACTAGATGGGCGTCATGTGGCTTCATGGACACTGAAGAGGAAAACGGCGGCCAGCTCCTATAGGACAGGTGTCAACAAGCTACAGCCCAGGGGCTAAATCCAGCATCCCACCTGTTTTTGTAAACAACGTTTCGTTGAACAGAGCCATGCTCATTCATTTCTGTAATGTCTGTGGTGGTTTTTGCACTCTGATGGCAGAGATGAGTAGTTGCCATGAGACACTGGGGCCCCCAAAGCCTTAAATATTTACTGTCTGGCCCTTTACAGGAAAGTTTGCTGACTCCTGCGATAAGTTCTTGCAGCTGGGCATGTGGCGAAATTCTTTGATCACAAATGCAATGGGAAGTATTCAAGAGGAAAGCAGAGAAAGACTTGCTACGTTGTTGAGGGTATCTCTAAGTTGCTGAGGCTGACCTTGAACCTACGATCCCCCTGTCTCAGACTGCCAACTACTAAGATTTAAACGTACACCACCATATCTGGCCAGACCTCCTTTTAAAATAACTCGGGCACAGTATGGGGGGACATGATTGAAATGAGAAATCTGGGTGGATGTGGGGCACCTAAACGTATCCAGGAGAGCATGGCTGGTGGTGTAGACCCAGGTCGTTTCAAGTGGGTACAAAGAGAAATCGACGGATTTGAGATCACTTTAAGATTTGCATGGGACAGGACTTGGCAACTGATTAGGTGGGAGAGGTAAGGAGAAAGAGGTGTCCAGGGACACACCCTGACTTCTGTCTGGTGCACCTGGGTAGATGAAGGTGTTATCAACTGGAGGGGAGCCCTGGAGGAGGGGCAGGATTGAGAGACAGTCCTGAGATTTTGAATTCCTCCTGGTTTACCATGGTGAATTAATATAACCCATCCCCTATTATGGGACATGTAGATTGTTTCCATTTCATTGTTGTGATAACTCATTTTTGTATATATTTGATTGATTCCATCAGATACAATCCTAGAATTGGAATGGTTGGATAAAAGGCTGTGTACATTTTGAAGCTCTGATGCCCTCCCAAATTTTATTCCAATTTATACATCCACCAGTATGTGCTGCCACGGCCATTTTTGGTTCAATAGGCACCAAATGGCCCTAGAGTCGGGTATAAGAACTGTCCTATGTCCTATTTTAAAAACTCTCCATTCCTTCCAGCTCAAAATGTGACTGCTTGAAAGATTTCCCATGTTCGAAGGGATTTTTGTGATGCTGGCCTAGAAGTTGGCCTTTTTGTAGTGGAAAAAGAATATCCTTCAAAACTGTGGTTGTCATCCAAGGTAGGCGTCCTGGCGCATGAGCCTTTCCATCTCCACCTCTCCCTGGTGTGATAAAAGGTAGCTTACAACCCGAGTCACGTTATATCTCTAATATATATTAGCTGGTGTTCCGGGCCACATCTCCCCTGTCTCCAAAGAGGTTTTTGTTTTATGTGATACATCCATCTCCTGCCACTCTCAACAGTCTTTTATGCAGCCTGGTAGTTTCAGCTGCCACCCAGTAGCTGCCGGAGTAAAGAAAGCTTTGGGTACAAGAAGCACATCAGTGGCACTCAGGAAGCTTTCTGAGGTTAGAGTGTGGTGAAGAGGGAGGTCCAGCTTTGGTTCCTGAACATGAACCCCAGTCCCATCTATTACAAAGTGTCTATTTTATGAGGTCACATGACTACTCTGACTTTTTACATCATGGCTTTAGTAGCTGGCTCATGAGTTTCTGAATGGAGTAGCAACAAAGCCTATGAGATGCTGAGTCCAGCCCCTCGCACGGACTAAGTACTGGATATAGTGTTCACTGAAAAATGAAGTAAGGGGTGGGGATAGGGGTGTGCGGCCGGCCACCCTCCTTACCTCAGCTCCCCAAGGTTTAAGACCCTAAAGTCTCTTAACACACAAAATTGATCATTGCTAGCCGGGCATGGTGGTACACGCTTGTAATCCCAGTACTTGGGAGGCTGAGACTGGAGGATCCGGGTTCGCAGCCAGCCTCAGCTACTTAGGCCCTCCGCAACTTAGTGAGACCCTGTTTCAAAATAAAGAACAAAAAATAGGGCTGGGGTGTAGCTTGGAGGTAGAATGCCTCTGGGTTCAATCCCCAGCTCCGCAAAAAAAAAAAAAAAAAAAAAAAAAGATCATAGCTGCTTAAATAAGCTTAAGCAAAATGGATGGAACTAGAGGATATTATGCTAAGTGAGATCAGCCAGTCTCAGAAAGTCGAGGGGCGTATGTTTGCTCTCATATGTGGAAGCTAGAACAAAGATAGGATGCCAAAGGAACTTCAATCAAATGAGGAGAGAGACCAGTAGAAGAGTGGAAGGGGATTGGGGGAGGGAGTGGGTAGGGGTGGGGTGGGGACAAGGATTGAGGAAGGGAACAATTCAAATAAGGTTATGTCCACACAAGAAGCTTTCAGTACCAATCTCACCAACAGGTATGGGGAGGGAGGAAGGGGGAGTTTGGGGTGATTTTAAAGACAGAAATACACCAAGTGCTGCATGCATGTATGTTTGTATAACTTGGAATTGCGTTATGATGTATAATTACATCGCATCGCTGGGCGTGGTGGTGCACGCTTGTAATCCCAGTACTTGGGAGGCTGAGACAGGAGGATCGCAGGTTCGCGGCCAGCCTCAACTACTTAGTGAGGCCCTCTGCAACTTAGTGAGACCCTGTTTCAAAATAAAGAATAAAAAAATAGGACTGGTGTGTAGCCCAGAGGTAGAATGCCCCTGGGTTAAATCCTCAGTACCGCAAAAAAAAATAATAATTACATTGCATCAATAAAAGCATTTTTTAAAAAAAGATTGAGGACGAATGTTTGAGAAGAAAAAAATAGATGTGTGAGGTTAATTTTCCAATCCGCATTTTTGGTGGCCAGCTCTCCAGTAGAGGTTAAGATAATCGTGGATCAGGGACAATGTGTTGCTCATCTCTTCCCCTGCCCCCCTATCTTTAGCGCCAGCTGGATGTACCAGCTCAGATTCCTATTATGTATTTAGGTTAAAATATTATCCCCATTTTAAAATATTAAAAATAGATATCTTCAAAGGGGAGATACTGGACATTAGTATAGACTCCAGAGTCAGAGGACCTGGGAGTAAGTTCCAGTTCTGCTACTTATTAGCTGTGTGACCCTGGGCAATTTGCTTCATATCTCTGTGTTTTAGTTCCTTCCTCTGTCTAATGGGAATAATGATAGAGCTTGTGGGGGAGGGGGAATAGACAAGATAATGCCTAAGATATAATAAGCACTCAATAAAAGTTGGCTAGGGTTAGTAGCTATTACTAAACACTGAAAAGAAGGGGTAGCTGGTGATAGGACCCCACCAGGAATAAATTCGGATTTCTCCTTCACTCAGGTAACTTTCCATCAGGCCTTGCAAAATATAAGTGCTGCTTCATAGGCGAGACAACCAAGTCCCAACGGGATGGGCTGGTCATGAGTCACATGGCTCGTCACGATGCTCTCAAGGAGCAGGGTATAAGCGCACCCTCCCAAAGCACTTTCCTGAGAGAGGGGAATAGCAATAGCGCTTGCACGCACACGTGCCCCTCCGCAGAGCGTCTGTGTGGAGAGCAGTGGGGAGCGGGGCCCTTGGCCTGGAAAGCAACTTGCAAAAGCAAGGTCAGATTCCAAACCAAAGGCCACACAGATGTCACACCTGCGCCCTTGTGCTTTAGTGATGAAAATCATCTCCGAGATAACGTGGGCACCTTATTGACAGAAGATGGATCCCAGGGTGCACTTTGGCCAAACCCACCGCTGGCCTCGCACCTGGTGAAATGGAGAAAATGCCACAGCTGCCATGTCTCAAGTACATTTCCATCTGCCTAGCATTCTCCGGGTTTCTAGGAGAAGTGAGTCGACGGTCCATCAATACTATGGATTCAGTGTCTTGATGTGGGTTCTGTGTGAGAGTTTTCATAATGCGTTAGATTCTCCCACCCCCATCAGCCCCAAGAGCCCAGGCCCAGAGGTACTTGTTTTCTCCAGCTGTAGATCTCTCACCTGATAGAGTCAGAGGTCCTTACCTCACTCATTGTGTAGTTCAGGAGTACCTGCTCTGTGCCCAGCACTGTCCAAGAATAGAAGAGAAACTTTCAGAAAATCTAGCATAATGCAGATAAAACTGAGCTCAGACAATCAATGTTATAATAACATCTATTCAGGAGGTGTTTGCCGTGTGCCGGTTGCTGTGCTAGGATCATTACAGCTTATCCTCCCGAAGCCAGCAGTAGTAGGTCCTTTTGTTATCTCCAGTTTTCTCGTAGTGAAAATAAAACACAAATACAGTAAGACGCTTTCCCAGGATGGCCCAGCGGGGCTAATGGTGGAGTTGAGTTTCAAACCCAAACATAGTCAATTCTCTTTTATTTGCCGCAGTTGCGTTCTATAAAGTGACTACAAATCCTGAATTAGCCAATACTGGGCCATCGTTCCTAGGGGACACACACAGCTGGGTTCCTGTGAGCCTCTGATCCCAATGTTTTCATCAACTGATCAATACATAACTTTGTTTTAAGTGTGTTTCTGTTTAAAAACATCTTATTTAATATGATATATTGAGTCATTAGCATTGAACTTATAGCCAACTGCTCTATGATTCAAACATAAATGAAGCTTCTCTAACACGCATATATATATATATTTTTTTTCTGTGAAATGCACATCCTAGTCTTCTTGAACTTAGAATCATGAGGTCGCACTTCAGCACTGTGTTTGGGGGCCGTGCGTGTGTGTGGAGGGGTACTGGGGATTGAACCCAGGGGCATTCTACTTCTGATCTATCCCCCAGCTCTTTTGTTTTGTTTTGTTTTGAAACAGGGTCTCACTAGGTTGCTGAGAGTCTCACTATGTTGTGAGGCTGGCCACGAACCTATGATCCTCCTGTCTCAGCCTCCAAGTACTGGGATTACAGGTGTGCACCACCATGCCCAGCTTAGGGACCGTTTTAAACAACAAAATCTCCAACAACAACAACAAAAAAAACCCACAAAACTGAGAAAGATGTGTCACTAAGTAGGCTGCAAAAGGGACCCTAGTTCACAGTCTGAGCTGAAACAAAAAACCAGTGTCACCTTTTGTCCCACTTCAGCTTGGAATGTGTAGGTTGGGCCACTCAAGTTTTTTGCTGCTATGAGGAATGGCTGCAAAAGTGCCATAAGTATTGGGTTTTTGGTGTTTAAAATAAACTTTATCAAGCAAGGAAATGCACAAGTGTGGAATCCCTGGATAATGAGGATGGGCTGTAGTGTTTTTCTCCATTTCACATTTCACTCCACTGTGGTCAGTGACCTCTACAATGACCTCCAGGTCTTCATGCCATGGTAATGCCCTTAGCAGTGCCAATCCCCTTGAGCACGTGCTAGACATAGTAGCTTATTTCTAATGAATAGAATGTGGTTTAAGGTGATAGGATGTCACTTTCAAAGATTCAGTGACAAAAAGACCACAGCTTGCATCTTGGACACTTTCTCTCTCTCATTTGTCTTGTGGGAAGCCAGCTACCATCTTTTGAGCTTCCTTATGGACAAGCCAACATGGCACCGAATTGAGAGAGAGGATGGGAAAATGAGTCCCTCAATACAGCAAGAAACTTAATCCCCTCAGCAACCACATGAGTGAGCAGACCCTTCTCCAGCCAAGACTTGAGATGAGGCTGCAGCTCAGGCCAACACATTCATTGTAGCATTGTGCAAAACCTTAGATCCAGAGGCAGCAAGCTAAGCCATGCACAGATTCTTGACTCCAAGAGAACATGAGATAATAAGCGATTCTTGTTTTAAGCTGCTGAGTTTGGGGGTCATTTGTGGCAAAGCAAAAGATAATGCATGCAACTGCCTTGTCACAAGCCACCTCTGTCATAGTGCATGGCGTTAGGAGCTGGGTCCCCGACATGTTCTACTGCATTTCATCTTCACAGTACCCTGGTAAGTTTCTGATAGTATTACCATTTTGTAGGCAAAGCAACTGTCCATCAGAAGGGTTTGGCAACTTGACTGCAGATATGATCAACCCTTAAGCTAGACTGATTTGCATGATATCATGGAACTGGGATGGAAATACAGACTTCTCAATTTCAAGAACCAATCCCCCCACCCTCATTTGTAAAAACAACCAACCTGTGGGCTAAAAATGTTGAGATGAAACTAACAGAGATCGGAGGTGACCACGGCAGTACTGAGCACCTGCCACTATTCCTTCTGACTCCTCATTCTGCAGAAGAAATCATGTGAGCCAAGGATTGTGTCCCTGTAATTTCTTACAAGGTCACCCTATCTGCAATCTAATTGCATTGGCCTGTTCAGGCCACCATAACAAAATACTAGAGGCTGGGCAGCTTAAATAACAGAAATTTATTTTCTCACAGTTCTGGAGGATGGAAGCCTGAGGTCAAGGTACCTGCAGGGTCAGATTCTGCTGGGGCCTCTCTTCCTGGTTTGTAGGTGGGTGCCTTCTCTCTGTGTCCTCGCATGACTCTGAGAGATGGCGGAGGTGGAGAGGGGAGAGGGAAAGAGAAAGAGAGCTCTCCAGTATCTCTTCCTCTTGTTGGGACACTAGTCCCATCAGATTAGGTCATAACCTCTGTGACTTTATTTAACCTTTGTCATCTCTACGAAGGCCCTATTTCCAAATATTATCATATTGGGGGTTAGGGCTTCAATATAGAAATTTGGGGAGGGGACACGATTCAGTTCATAAGAGAAATCAGCATGCATTGATTGGCTATGTCTGAGGCTGTGCAATGATTAAGCATGCCACTCCCAGGGCATGACCTGGAAGCTGATGCTGACGAGGCCAAAGGGTCATCCAGGCACCCAGCCATCTCCTTACCCCTCTACTCCTTGGTCTCTAACAGACACAAAAAGAACAATGCCCCTGCATGGAAGGCATGTACTTAAGGTATGCATGGCATTTGTAAATGGTCCAAGCAAGTCCAGCTTGCTTATTGTATAGATGGGACCTTGAAGCTCAGAAAAATAAAATGATCTTCCCAAGGTCACAGAGCTGGCTTGTGGCAGAGCCAGACTGAGTCTAATCATCCTGGCTCCCATCCTTGTGCCTGCTGTCCTTGGCCAGGCTGAAGACTAAGCATCCTGAGAAACCCTTAGAAGGAAAACCTTGTTAAGTCCCTGTGGTCTCTTGGGCATGTGAGGGTTACTGTAAAAGGGTGCTGTGTTAGAAAATTTCACAACACTATAATGAAATACCTGAGATAATTAATGTATGAAGAGAAAAGGTTTATTTGGGCTCATGGTTCTGGAAGTTCCAGCCCACAAATCAAACAGTCCATTGTGTCAGGTCTCTGGGAAAGACAGGACATTATGACCAGACCCGTAGTGGAGCAAACCTCCCACCTCATGAGACAGGAAGCCAAGTGAGGGAGGACAGGCTAGGGTCCTACAGTCCTCTCCAAGGGCACACCCAGTGACCTAAGGACCTCCCACTAGGCCCTGCCCCCTACAGGTTCTACTACCTCCCAGTCGTGCCACCCTGGGGACCAACCCTTTAACACATGGGCTTCTGGGGGACATTCAGACAAACCATAGCCAGTGTGGTGCATGTGTGTGGGGTGTGCGGAGTGTGGTGCACACAAGGCAGCATGGCTGACACCTCTGCCTTCCTCACTCAGTTTCTTCTCTTGGACCCCTCTTCTTATATAAAATAAAAATCCTTCTTTGCAGCTCGCTAGAGATGGGGTTACTTTTTTTTTTAAGAGAACCAGCTAGTAAATATTTTAGAGTCTATATAGGCCAGATGGTCTCTGTCACAGCTACTCAACTCTGCCATTGTAGCTTAAAAGTAGCCATACACAATATGTAAACAAAGAAGCTTGGCTCTGTGCCAAGAAAACTTTATTTACAAACAGATGGCAGGCTGGCGTTGATCCAAGGGATGTGGTTTACAGAGCCCCTGGAACTAGGGCGCTCCCCCTGTCCCTGACAAACGCCAACGCATGAACTTATCCACCCCCTTTCTTATCTCACTTTGCCAAGTCCTCGGATTCCAAACACCAGGATAACTCATGGCTCTGTCAGTCCCCCTTCCTTCCATCTCTGAGCCTCAGCGTCACCACCACTGCCATCTTATCATGACCTGTCCCATGCCTCTCCCTATAGTAACACCTGGCAGGCGTGATCACATTCAATCCCTTCCACAGCAATGAGAGGTATTACTCCCCACCTGACATGAGTTGACCAGGGCTTAAAAAACTAAGCAATGGTCCAAGATTACTGTAAGCCCTAAGTGACAGATCTGAACCTGGTTCTCCTGATTTATAAATCCCAAACTCTTAATAAATTCCCTGCTAACTCCTAAAAAAGATGGTTTTATACTCGCACAATGAGAAAAATCACCAAAGTGAAAGAGAATATAGAGTAACAAGTTGAATGTCTGGATCCCAATTGTAGACTTAAGAGTCCAGAGCCTTGATCACTAAACCAGGGGTCAAAAGAAGGATGGGCATCAGAATCTTCTGGGGAGATCATTAACATGCATATTCCTGGGCCTAGCCCTCAGAGATTCTCGTTTCTTGGGCACAGGAGAAGACCCAGAAATCTATCTGCATATCACCTAGCATCCCAGGTGACGATGGTCCACGCAGTCCAGGACCCGTGGGAGGCACTGCAACCCCTGAGGTCCTCCTGCAAACCTCTATAATCAGACCTGTTGTCGCTAGCTGCTTTGGGATGCCCACCTCCAGGTCTCTAGTCCTGTTGGGTGACTCAGAAGCACCCAGCTCTTGCTGATTCAGTGCTGTAATGTCCTAACATTCTTTCCTTAGAAAGCATAGTGGCCCCATTAAGAGTCCAGCCCCAGGACAATGAAAGCTTTGGTTTTCTTTTCCTTTTTTTTTTCTTTTCTTCTTTTTGCAATTAGTGGCATGCCCATGCATACCAAATAGCAAATTTTATCAGAAACCTTTAATATCTTCATGCGGATATTTGAATCGCCACATTTGAAATTTCAATAATCTCACTATGGCTCTCTTTAGCACACAAATGGTTAGCATTTGTGGGAATGTGGAGATTCATGCAGATTTTGCACCAATTCTTCTTTTTCTGCTTGGTGGTTTAGGTACTCGCCTCTCTACCCCTGGCAGCAGCATCTTAGCTACCATGTGGGAGGCAGGGAGAACTCTATTTTAGAAAGTGATCCTCCCCTTTCAAGTTGACAACTTGCTTGCTTTTTGGTCAATCCCCAGCCACCTGCCCCAGACCCATTCTTTCTAAGGTGTCTCAGTCCCCCCCCATGAATGAGAAATGAATGCGCTATTGCAGGCTTACAGGTGCCATGCATCATTCTGAGTGTGTAACGGGCTCCTTGGCTTATGCTCCGAACATGCCATGAATGCTCAATTGCAATCACTGAGCTCCTCCAACCCCAATTTCCATCAAGTGGATATTGCCTGTGCGGGAGTGGTGGAAAGTGAGTAATGCCATGTAGTTTCGTGGAGATACTTGTTCTAATCAAATATTTCAAGGTCCAGTGTTCCAAATATCATTTTGATTTTGCTATGAGAAGAAATGCATCAGTGTGTGTGTGTGTGTGTGTGTGTGTGTGTGTGTGTGTGTGTGTTTCTGGGGTGCAGATTAGTTTATCTCCTAATCTGTTAGAATAACAGAAAACAGCTCAGAAACAGAAAGAAAACAGAGGTCAAGACATCCCATCTGTGACACAGAATAACCCGTGGCTCAGGATATTTCATGTAATGACTTTAAACCACAGGAAAATCTCAGTACTTAGGAGCACAGACACGGGAGGGAGATGGTGGGTCTGAATCTGGGCTACGCCACTCACTGGCGCTGTGGCTCTGGGAATCTTCCATAACCTTTTTATTTCCTTTCTTCCTTTTTCTTCTCTTTTCTTTTTCTTTTTTCCATCACTGGGGATTGAACCCAAGGGTTCTCTACCACTGAGCTACACCCACAATCCTTTTTAGTTCTTATTTTGAAACAGGGTCTTGCCAAGTTGCCTAGGCTGGCCTTGAACTTGGGTCACTTGACTGCAGAGAAGAGGACAGGAGTGCTCCACTTTAGGAATCGGGGGTACATGTCTAGAGGATTCATTCCAACATGCTATTTCAAGTCCCCTTTGGCAAGCCCTCTTATTCCCCAAGCTGAAACTATGGCATTGTACCAACTTGAGCTGTAGGCAGGATAAGCAAAAAAAACAAAGCACCTGGATAGTAGACAAGATAGATGATT
This sequence comes from Glis glis, assembly GCA_004027185.1. Classification (NCBI taxonomy): domain Eukaryota; kingdom Metazoa; phylum Chordata; class Mammalia; order Rodentia; family Gliridae; genus Glis; species Glis glis. The sequence goes on along the minus strand of PVJS01017904.1, from coordinate 19,266 downwards.
AGAGCTGACAGCCCCTAACACCGGGGACTTAGGTAACAAAAATCCCAGATTTCATTTCACTGGACCAAGCTTGAGGTATGTGTCTGCATGTCTGAGGAGGGGCTTATCTAAAATGGTGGTTGGAAAATCCTTTCATTCTGGGCACTTAAAATGTCTGAATTTTGCTTCCTTATCAGCAAAGCAAACTGAGATAAATGGAAAGTAAATGCTAAACTGCATAAAGAGCCAACAGAATTAAATATAGATGAGTGACCATTGAATTCTAGAATATCCACCCCTGACTTGATCACATTATCTGCACAAGAAAGACTTTGCTGAATGATTTTTGATTCCTTTGGGTCTCCTAACCTTCGAGCAGTGAGGAAAGAGTGTTATGTTCAGGATAGAGGGAGAAAAAGTAGAAAAAAGCAAGCAACTGAGAATTGGCGTGTCCACTGAGACACCTACCCTTTGTCATTTTTAGAAGGCTCCCTGCCTAAGGTCTCCAGCGAATCATGTTTGCTACCTAAATTATGCTACAATAAGTGGAAACTCACTAGAGGCAGGCTTTCCAAATGACTCAGATTTATTATAAAGTTACTGAGCATAACAAAAGATTATACAATATGAAATTATCTAATTTGATCAAACCATACTTCCTTATTAAGATACACTACCATATAGGCACGTACACATTCCTTCGGGAGAAAGAGAGGCCACAGCACCCCAGCCTTTTCCCAGGGAATCCCAGTGGTCCCCGTGGGTGTGGATAGGAGCGCTGACTGTGCTCTCGCCCTCCAAAGCCACCTAGACCAGTACTGGGGATTGGCTCTGTGGTGCAAGTGTCAGGAAGCCGTGGGCGCTCAGGGTTCTTATACTCAGTAAACCCTACTAGATATGACTAGAGCCTGCTGGCTCTGCTGCTTCTGCTGAGGCTGTGTACTTCATGTTTATACTTATTAGGCATCACTAATGCATTGATCCTGACACTGTGCAGTGGCCCTCACTAGGACATTGGCCACTGTACTGGGTTGGTATGTAAGATGGTATGGGACTTAGAGTCACCATTTAACTTATAAGCCATGCTGTGCAGAGGCCAGGGGATAAACTGAGATTGAAGGCTTAGGTTGTTGCTATTGTGTCATTTTTGCCATCATGGTTGGTTTTGTGTTGTGCTTTTGAAACACTTTAAAACAATAAGATTTCACACGACAATCTAATTTCTGTTGTTGCCGTTCATTTGTTTCTTTCATCAAAAGATCTAGGTTCGCTAGACCCCCATTATCACCCACCAAATAAGAACAGATATGTGGTCTCCATCTGGCCCCCATTTCTACCTGGCACAGCTCTCTTTCCCTGTAGGCGTGTCACTCTGCCACCTTGTTTTGGAATCCTAGATTCTCCTCCCTGGTAAATTTGGTGGCCCCCATTCCTCCTCCTATGGTCTCTAGTCTAGACTGGTGATTTAACAAAGTTCCATCTAAGGAAAGGAATCCTCAACCACCTGCTCTGCCCTTTCCAGACCACAGATCTGCATTGGTGACTGCCATTTGTAGGGCTGGGCACACCTTGGGGAGGTGGCAATGGCTCCCAGTGAGAGGGAAGAGTCCATGACTCCCTCGAGATGGGGACATGGGTATAGGAGCACTCCATGAGTAAAAGGAAGGGGTCTTAGTTCATTTGTGCTACAAAAATGAATATTTCAGACTGGGTGGTTTATACAACAGCCATTTACTGCTTACAGTTCTGGAGACTGAGAAATCCAAGGAGCTGGCAGATCCAGTGCCTGGTGAGGGCGCCTTCTGTGTCCTCCACATGGTGGAAGGGCAAGGCTGCTTTCTGGGACTCTCTCACAAGGGCACTGATTCCGTGTAAAGGGCAAAGCTTTCGTGGCCTGATCACCTTCCCAAGGTCCCACCTTCTAATACTGTCACCTTGGTGATTAGTTCTCATGTGAATTATGGGAGGCATGAATATTCAGACCACATTAGGAGGGGAAGCCCCATCTTTTCCACTGCACAAATCTGGTGGCAATTTTCTCCTCTGGCTTCTTCATTTATAGATGAGAAACACAAGCCCAAACAAGTTCCACGATCGTCCATAGTCCTGCACCTGGTCGGCAGGACAGCCAGGGTGAAGATCCGGGTCTTCTGACCCATGGTCCAGACTACTGCTCCCCAGTCCTCTCCCCTGTCAGCATTTGAAGTGTGTTGTTCTGGGGTGAAGCCATCACAGTGCCTGTTTCTCTCCCTCACAATGGGGGCCCTTCATTTGTTTTCACTTTCTTTCTTCCTGCTGATCCTTAGACTTGAATTTCACAAGCACCGCAAGTGTGAATTGCCTTGGGTCACATCTCCTGCTTGGAGTCTATGGCAGTCAATACTTTATCCCCCCCCCCCATGATGATATCTCTCAGCAAAACCTAAGCCAATAGATGGCAAGTAGGCAATCAACAAGTATTCATTAATCCTCTGATCTTGGTTCGGCACTACAAGCTTTCTGAAGAAATATTACATTGGATTCCTTCTATAGCAAGTGGCAGACACCCTTTTCAAAATCACTAAGGCAAAGGAGGAACTTCTTGGCCCCAGAATACAAGGAGGACTATCAAGCAGGACATCACCTGGGCCTTAGCAAAACTGGAAGCAGAAACTCCAGCAACATCAGGACTCTGTTTAGTTCTCAAATCGGCTTCTCCCTGCATTTTTTTTTTTTTTGTGGTACCGGGGATTGAACGCAGGGGCGTTCTACCTCCGCGCTACACCCCCGGCCCTATTTTTTATACTTTATTTTGAAACTGGGTCTCACGAAGTTGCAGAGGGCCTCACTAGGTAGAGAGAGAGAGAGAGAGAGAGAGAGAGAGAGACAGGGAGAGAGGGAGAGAGAGAGAGCTGAGGCTGGCCGCGAACCTGGATCCGCCAGTCTCTGCCTCCCAAAGTACTGGGATTACAAGCGTGCGCCACCACGACCGGCATCTCCCTGCATTTTGACCTCATTCTCCACGTGGCAGGAAAATGTCCCACAATATTTTGATTTTGCCCTTTTTGCTTTGGCCACTGGAAAGAGAATAATTTGTGAATCCCCAGAGCATAGGGAATTTCTGTGATTGGTCTTACCTAATTCAGGTTCCTGTCCCTGGACCAATCAACCATGGCGTGGGTGGGAGTGGAGGAGGTGCTCATCCAACCTGCACCAATCAGCAACAACCTGGGGTGACTCCTGTTCTATCAGGAGGACAGCTTCTACCATAAGCTCCTGTGATGGGGGTGAAGTTGCAAAGGGCAGTCCAACAATAGGGGAAAAGGGAAGCCTAGATCCAGGACATCTGTCCACAGGGTCTTATAATGGAATGAGGAGTTATGAATTATGAATAGAAGTATCAGTGATATAAGACTGAAGAGGAGGCATGCATTAAGGGCTGATATTAACAAGAACAGTACCACCCATTGCTGACCTCAAATTGGGATAGTGGGATAGGAGAAGCTTGAACTAAGCATGAATCATCTTTCTGGTACCTCAGTTTTACCTACAATTGGGATGAATCCATTAAAACCAACACCCAACACAAATATGAGGGGATAGTACAAAGTTTGAATGACTCTCAAACTAAAGGTACAATTTAAAAGATAAAGAGATTTGGACATTTTGGCTTGGGACTCTACAAATCTCCCCCAAACACACTACTGCATGAATGAAACTTATTTGCATATCACCTTCAGTACTTTCTAGATAAATGTTGCCTAACTCATGCACAGGAGCAGAGCCATTTTGCTAATTAGAGAGCACCAGGCCATAAACAAACAAGAAGAGAGGATGGAATTTGCCAGGATGAAGTCAGTAGAGGCAGGAGGCCATTGGGTAGCTGTTGGGTAGCTGTCAAAGGGGCAGGTAAGCTTGAAAAGGAGTCAATTGGAAACATGATCATCTTCTCCCAGGGGTAGCTCAGCAGCACCTCCTTTGTGCCAGACTTTTCCTAAACCTGTTTCAATGGAAGAATAACTACTTTCTACTCCAGTGTTTTATCAATTTTCCTATAGAGGATGCCTCGGTGTAATTGTCTTTTGAGAATTAAATCATTTATTGAACATACATTCATAATACCTGACCTTAAGTGTATTCATTGACATATTTGTTACATGAATATTTACCGAGTATCTACTAATGTGACAAGCAGGGACCTGGGTGGAGATGAGTGAAGACCTAGCCACAGTCTACTGGAAGAATCATATATAAACACAATTGCAATAAAGTATGGTAGTTCCTATAAAAGAGGAATAAGCAACATACTGTGGGAAGTCATGAATGTGGTGTATTGGATCATTGTTCACAACTCTTTATTCCTTTCTATAAAGAATTATACATCCATACCCTCTGCCACTTTCTGTTGTTTGTCCCAATACCAAGCAATATATACATCTCCATCCCTCCTCCCTTACTTGGGCTTGCCAATGTGACTTGCTTAATATAGGCAGAAGCAAAATGACAAAGTGTCAGTTCTGGGCAGACACTTTGAGAGCACAATAGATTTCTACCAGACTTCTCAAACTTTTGCTTTTGGCCATAAGGAGTATATCCCAGGTAGCCATTGCTTTTACAGTCTAAGTCCTGAAATAATAACACATGGAGAGGAACCACAGGTTCGAGTCTAACCTAGCTCAGCTGAGCCAAGCTAATTCATAGGCAACCCACATTCCCATAAACAAGAAATAGATACTTCTTTATTATAGCTATTGAGATTGAGGGGGTGTTGTTATATAGCATTACACTGCATAATTCTGCTAATACCCTGGTATTCACCTAACTACAATGGTTAGGTATGAGCTTAAGGAAAAGGGTACAGGGCTGTGGTTATTTCCCAAGACACAATGCCCCCAATTCTCAGCTGGTTGTAAACAACTAAAGAAAACATCAATACAATGAGCTCAATAGTTTATTCCATACAGTGTGAAACTTGGGATCAAGACGTGGCAAAAAATAAACATAGGACTTCCTAACAGGACCTGGACTATTCAGAGCTGAGAAATTTACCTTATCACTACGGGAATTTCTCCAGCAGCTTGAGTTTTCATAATGCAAACTAGATGTAGTGGCATTGACCAATCAGGGCACACAATTCCAACTGGGTAGACCATCAAGTTTCTAGTACAACCATGGTGGTGTTGGCATCCCTGGAACAAGGTCTTCCAAAGCAGAGAAGCACAGTGCTGTCTGTCAGAATGGTTGGTTTATCAGTGTGAATTTTCTTTCGCTGGTCATTCATAGTTGTGAACTGTGCCACAATTTATTTTCATTTTGCGCTAACGATGGGTAGCAGTGGAGATAAAATTGTATAAAAGGAACTCTCTAACCCCTAATCTCCTTTTTCTCCACTCAACAACTTACTTGTTTATTTGTTTTAAATGGAAAGTAGTCAAGAGTACTGATTAAGAAAAAAGCACTATGAATTCGACTTTGAATTAGATTTTTGAACCCAGGTTCTATTAAGGATAAGATAAGAATTCTAAGCTCTTAGCTTTCACTTCTTCATTTATAAAATGAAGAAAATAGTAGTGCTTATTTCCTAGAGGTATGAGAAGTCAAAGAAATTGTCTTGTGAGGCCTTAGCACAGTGCCTATAAATATAGGCAGAAGTGAAATAATAGTGAAAAGATAATAGCAGTTAATAAATGATAGAAATTATTATGGGGAGAGTTTTTCTAGTGTGGCTTTTCTTAGGAATGCAGCTGTTCATTATAGAAAGACAGGCTGTGTCATGGCATTTGGTTTGACCTTTTTACTATTGGAAAAAAAAGCCATCTCAGGACCCAAATCATGATTAATTTATATGCTATGTTTATGAACAGCTAAGCTTTCTGCACTTTGGTTTTCAGAGAGAAATAATGGTCAATCACACACACACACACACACACACACACACACACACAATCTGGACTCACCATGAAATGAACACTTCCTGAACCTTAATTTGGTTGAGATCAAATAGACTGGCCTTTCTGGTTATGAACTGTCGGCAAGTCTCCAGGCAAACGTGCAGTGCCCTTGGATTCCCGCACACATGCCACTCGAGCGACGGCAACTGTTCTGTGGAGCAGCCAAGGTGAAATGTTCCTCCAGCAAATGTGCCAGGAAGCTAAGAAGGACATTCCCAACAGCTAATGTGTTGCCCAAATGGCAGGTTACCTCATTCTCAAATCTACTCTCTTCCTGATGACAGAGGATACCAGGGAAGACAGCCTCGGGTTTATGAGAAATGTGGTTTCCGAGGAGTTAATTCTCTTCAAAAACTGTAAGTTCATATTGGTAATGATGGTTCCAATTTACAAGAAGGAATTTGTTATAAGACATGCTCAACTGCTTACCTTGAAAAACCCTGCAGGGTGTGTGCATGTGTGTGTATGCATGTGTTCTTGTGCACAGGCACATGGCCAGGTGCAGTTTGTTTGAAATAAACTTCTAAATCATATAAATCAGCCATTTGAAATGTATCTCAAAATTTCCCCCTCAAGAAATATAATTTTTTAAGTGTGTGTGGTGCTGGGGATTGAATGTAGGGGCATTCTACCTCCAAGCTACACCCTTAGCTCTATTTTATTTTTTAGTTGGAAACAGGGTCTCGTTAAGTTGTTGAGAGCCTCACTTAGTTGCTGAGGCTGGCTTTGAACTTGTGATCTTCCTATCTCAGCCTCCCAAGTACTAGGATTACAGGCATGTGCCACCATGCCTGGCTAGAAATATAATATTTTCCCCACTTCCTATTACTTGGTTTTCTAGTTCTTTTGTACTTTCCCAGACATTTCAGAAGGCACTGAACTCATAGATGAAGCTAGGCAAGTTTACAAATTTATTTGCTGCAATACAGAGCTTGGAACTTGACCCCATTCAAAATGTGTATCCATATTCTGAGTTCACTGAGAAAAGAAGCTATTAGTTTAATGTGTGATTCGAGAGCAAAGATCAGTATGGCACATGAAAAGTTAAGAAAGGGTCACATAGGAAAAATCCATTTTATTTTTAAAGAGAAAATGCAAGACATTTCATCTATCTGAGAATAAAGAATAGGAAATATATATCATTGTTCAGTAAATAAAATTTAAACTATGCCATGTAAGCATATACTGTGAAAAGGAAGTAGAAGAAAGAGAAAGGGAAAGAAAGAGTCCAGGGATAAAGAATGTAAGTAAAAACTGAGCCAGATAGAGATAACAAAAATGTGTAAATGTATACCAGGCATTCTCAGAGAGCAGCATTACTATCTATTACATTTCTGAGGCAGTTGGCACATTTTCTAACTCTAGGCCTAAATCAGGACATTTAGATCGGGGCTCATGCTCTGTAGTCTAGTGTACTTTAGTGAATGGTCAGACCCAGCCCATGGTCTGGGGGTCTTGCTCTGCAGAATAATCTGACAGAAATTGACTATGTTCTCTTCTATGACATTATATATTTTGCTTCTTATATATTATAAATCCAAGAATATGTTTTTGCATATGCTTCGAACAGCCAATAGTCCTATAAAGAAAAATATTTAGATCTTCTTGTGTATTTACACACATACTGATTCTTTCAAGTGATTTTTATTTCTACCTGCAGATGTATACTTATATCTGAATCATTCCCTTTCAACCTGAAGAATTTTTCTTAGTTATTTTTGTAGTGCAGGTATGCTGGTCAAAAATTCTCTCCGTTTTTTATTTGCTTGAAGAGGTCTTCATTTCACCTTCATTTTCGAAGGATACTTCATTGAATAGAATATTTTAGGTTGATTTTTTTTCCTCCTTCAACACACACAAGGTGTTGTTCCATCCATTATTTCCAATAAGTCAGTGGTTTGTGTTTTTCCTTCTGGATGCTTTTAAGATGTTCTGCTTATCCTAGATGGTTGGTTCAACTACAGTGTGCTTAGATGTGGGTTTTCTTTGTATTTTTTCTTTGTATTTGCTGTTTTTATAAAATGCATGAGTTGAAAGATTTCAAACATTTTGGAAAATTTGGAGCCATCATCCCTTCAAATATTTTTTTCTCAGTTGGGTGTGTTGGTGCACTCTTGTAATTCCAGTACTTGGGAGGCTGAGACAGGAGGATTGCAGGCTCATGGCCAGTCTCAGCTACTTAGTGAGGCCCTCTGCAACTTAGTGAGGGCCTGTTTCAAAATAAAGAATAATAAAAAAAAACAGAGCTGGGGGTAAGCTTGGAGGTAGAATGCCCCTGGGTTCAATCCCCAGTACAGAAAAACAATTTTTTTCCTTTACTCTCTCACCTTTATTTCTCCAATTGTACTTCATTAGCTGAGTTTATATTGTTCTATAGATCTTTGATATTCTGTCATTTTTAATTTATTTTTTCTTTGTGCTTCGATTTGAACAATTTCTATTGATTCACTTCCAGTTTGATAATCCCTTGTTCTGTTTGTCTAGCCAGATGTTAAGTCCATCCAAAAATTTCTCCTTCTAAAGATACAGTATATTTCACTTATAGAATTTGCTATTTGGTTCATTTGAATAGTTTTCATTTATTTGCTAAAAGCATCTCTAGCCCCATTATGTCCTGCCTGTTCTCTAAATTCTCTAACAAATCTATAATACTTACAAATAAACTCTTTCCTGAAATGTTGTCATATGGATCCTCTGTGGGTCTGAGTGTATTGACAGGTTTTTATTTCTCTTGACCATAAGTCACATTTTCCTGCTTCTTTGCATGTCATAATTTTTTACTGAAGTGTTTTACAGAGTGAATAAAAGACCAGTAGAGATTGAAGTAGATTATAATTTTCTCCAAAAAGGGCTCACCCTTTTGTTGATATGCAACTATGGTTAGGGTCTGAGTTTATCAATCTAATTAACAGTTGAAGCCGGGTGTGGTGGCGCACGCTTGTAATCCCAGTACTTGGGAGGCTGAGACAGGAGGATCGCAGGTTCATGACCAGCCTCAGCTACTTAGTGAAGCCCTCTGCAACTTAGTGAGACCCTGTTTCAAAATAAAGAATAAAAAATAGGGCTGGGGGTGTAGCTGGGAGGTAGAATGCCCCTGGGTTCAATCCCCAGTACTGAAAAAAAAAAGAAAGAATTAGCAATTGAGCAGAATTGGGGGCTGGATTGCCAGCAGAGGTATTTCAGTTCATCTCTGGTTTAAAAGTCTTAGAGGCGGTCAGGCTCCCCCTTTCCAGCAGAACTTTGGGATCTAAGCACCATAGACTGTGAGATCTCTGTATCTTTCTCTGTCTCTGTCTTTGTCTCTCTCTGTCTTTATCTCTCTCTCTCTCTCTCTCTCTCTCTCTCTCTCTCTTTCTCTTTGTCTACTTTTTAGATTTAATTCCAAACTTTCTGATTATTCCACTATTAAATGAAATTCCCACGAGGGAGAACTGGTGGGTGGAGAGGGCTGAGTTTGGGGCCAGAATCCGATCTACCACACCAGCCTGGGCCTTCCTGGTTTCTCCTTGTTCCCACTAACTTCCTCTGTCCACGGCAGGCGCACTTCTGCTCCAGACTCAGCGACTCTTCTAGGGACTGAGACGGCTTCCTCCCATCTGAACTCACTCGGAGAGGCCGTCTGGTGCTGGGGCCAGGGTTATATAGCTCACTTCCAGTGTGCTTGCCTTCCCCCTCTCTGGATTTCAGCTGGCTTTGTTGTTGTTGTTGTTGTTGTTGTTGTTGCTTTTGTTAGTTTGCTTGTTTGTTGGCATGCACAGTCTTCATTGACTTTAAAGAGAAATAGGTTGGTTTTTTGTTTTGATATTTTAGCTTCTGTTAGGTTGATGATCTTTCATGAACTTCTACATCCTGATAGCAGAGTCTGATTCCAATGAGTTAAATTGTAAGTAGATTCTTTCAGCAACTCACTTTATTTAACAGTAAGGTGATTAATGATTCATCAAATTATAATGCATTTGCAGATGATTTTTCTCATCTGCAGTGCCCAAAGCCAACTAACTCAACAAACCTTCAAGACTGTACTCCCCTGCCTCCTTGGCATGCCGAGATAGGGTATGAAAACCCTAATTTATAGATGAAAGTAAAGGGTAATTAATATTTATTAAGTGATAGGTTGCAGTATGTCCCTAAGTACTCTGCTTGGCCCTTTACATACATCACTTTATTTTTTTTAAATGCAAAATGTTTATTGGGCATTAACACGGGGATGGAAGAGAGTGGTAGAAAGAAGCTGCATGGGAAATGCGTGGTTGGGAGCCCAGTCAGGGAACATGAATAGGGATGACAGGCAGGTCTCTCTGAGGAAGGAGGGTATCTGAACCATTGAGGTGCTGCACTAGGGACTAAATTTACTTGCTCCTGATTGAGTGTGTACCAGGAACCAGGAAACGAAGCATCTGGACCCCATGTGTAAGCTACACTCTCTGATGCTTGGTTCTGGTTCTCTGTTCAAAAATGGGACCCTCAGGCACCTCTAGGGTGGGAATCAGAGGCAAAGGACACTCTCACAACATGGAATGCTAGTTACCCCGAATGTCCCACTGCTCTACAGACATTTCAGTTTCTTTCTCTGTTCTATTTCCTGGAAAGATTTTGTTCGTCACTGAAATAATGATACCCACATGGCCGTGCCCTAAGGTGAAGGACTATCTCCGGTGCTTTTAATGCAGCTCAGGCACAAGTGATGAAATTGTGGGTAAGCCACAGGCTGCTCCGTGGGAAGTGGTACACTCTGAATGATGTTCCCTTAACGCGACAGCGATGCCTGCTGGAGGGAAAATGAGCAGTTTCTTCCTGTTTTGTCACTTGGTCTTTATTTCCACTCTGTGTGGTTTCACTTCCCATACATCTCTCCCCTTTCCTTTCCTTCCTGATTCTTTACTATTCTCCCCCCATCCGTTCCCCTTTCCTTCCTTTCCTTCTGTTTTCTTCTTTCTTTGTTGTCCCTGAAATCATTAAAACCCATTGGTTTCACTAATACTTTATTCCTAACTCGGGGTGACCAGCATTACCATTATCTTCTTATGCTTTCATAGGAGGATGAAGAGGAGGAGGAGGAGGAGGAAAAGGAGGATGAAGATGGAAATGATAGTACTTGTATAGTATTTACTTTGCTGGTTGATATTATAAGCACTATACATGTATTAACTTATTAAGCCCTAAGAAGTTCCATTAAAACAAGTATTATTTTTAATCCTCATTTGACAGCTGAGCAAGCTAAGGCACTTGAAAGGTTAAGTAACTTGCTCAAGGTTGACAAAAGGTAGAAACACAGTTTTAACCCAGGCAATCTAGCTCCGGGGTACGGGCTCTTAAGCATATCCTAAATCATCTCTCACTTAAATTACTCTTAAATTACTCTTATCTTGAATCCATGAGATCATTAGGAAAAATGATTCTCCTCCTCCTCCTCCTCCTCCTCCTCCTCCTCCTCCTCCTCCTCTTCCTTCTCCTTCTCCTGCTCCTCCTGTTCCTCCTCCTTCTTTTCTGGTACTGGGGGTTGAACCCAGGGGCATTCTACCTCTAAGCTACACCCCTAGCCCCCCTTTTTTATTTGGAAACAGGGTCTCACTAAGTTGCTGTGGGCCTCTTTAAGTTGCCCAGCCTGGTGTCAAACCTACAATCCTGTCTCAGCCTCCCAAGTTCTGGGATTACAGGCGTGTGCCACCATGCCTGACTGATGTTACTCTTCTTTTTGTGATGTTGAAGAAACTGAGACTAGAACTGGCCAGAACCCTCCAAAATGAGAGATTTGCATGTACCATGTCTCATAAAGTGATTCCTTAGCCTATAAACTCCAGATTCTTACAAGCCAGTCTTCCCCAATTGCTCACGTGTCTTGCTACTATAACTTTCCAATATTCCTCTACTGACAGGATTTTGGAAAGGAATAAGAGCAGAGGATGGGGTGCAGAGTTCAACTCAGAGCAGCCTAAATTCTAAAGCCCAATTCTAATCTATCAGGATAGCGCAGGGAAGAATAAGCAATTCTATAAAGGGGGCTCAAGCCCTGCTGGATCCAGGTGCCATTTTCTTCTCAGTTCCCACAGCATAACACATTGTAGTATCTCAGATCCACCACCCAAAGTGACTAAGTCCCTCCTTGCTGCCACTGGTGGATTCTGGAAGGAGCAGCAATGGCACTTGGTGACACGAAGTTTAAAAGTGTTGAGAGAGGAGAAGGAGCTTGAGCTCCCTGGATCTTTGAAGAGGATGGGTCTTCTGCTTTGGGAGGAAGAAGGGTGTGTATTACCTTAGGTCATCAGATGTTTAGGAAAGATTCCTCCATTTTGTCTTTATTACAGTGGCCAATGTATCTGTTGGGATACTTTGGGTTGTATGTACTAGAATATCTAAATAACAGTGACTAAAACCACAGGTATATTTATCTTTTAATGACAAAGGACAGAAGTCCCTTTGAACTATGCCAACTCCAACTCTGGATAGTTGATAACTACAGTGGTTTGAATGTATGTATGTACGTGTTGGAACCTGTTATAGAATGGCCCCATGAAGAGCTCATAAATTGGTGTTTGGAGTTGATGTAGTAGAGTCATGAGGGGCATATTCCCAGCAGTGGATAAATCCATTATAATGTATTTATTTGGGTAGTAGCCTAGGCCGTAGCTAAAGGTGTAGCTGAAGAAGATGGGTCCCTGGGGGTATGACCTTGGGGATTATATATGGTTCCTCCTCCCCTTGCTCTTCTCTTTCTTCTGGTCTCCATGATGTGAACACAGCCCATGTGCTCTCCCTTTCTCCACCTCCCGCCACCATGCCCTGAGATCCGCGGTCCCCAGCCTCATATGGACTGAACCTGAAACCATAAGAAAATAAATCTTCTTTCCTCTAAGTTAAGTGGTCAATCTTTTAGATTACAGCTGTGAGAATGCTGACCGAAACAGAACCTAAGACCCAATAGATAGTATTAAGAGGTGGATCATTTAGGAAGTGATTAAGTCATGAGGGCTCCGCCTTCATAAACGAGATTAGCACCTTTATAAAGGGCTTGTCTCAGTAAACATTCTCACTGCCATGACCCAGTAAGCCTGACCACACACAACTTAGAGGAAGGAAGATTTATTTTCTCACAGTGTTTGGAGATTTTGGAGTTTCAGTCCATGTGAGGCCAGGTCTGCGGAGCTCAGGGAAAGGTGGTGGGAAGCAGAGAGAGGAAGAAAATGGATTTTGCTCTCACATTACAGAGGCTGGAAACCAGAGAGAGAACAGGGGGAGGAAGAACCATATAATCCTCAAGGCCACACCTCCAGGGACCCTCCTTAGCAACTAAGCCCCACTTCCAACATTGCTACCTTGTTTCCGTGAGAGCTAGTGGGATGTTCTAAATCCAAATCATTATAGGGCTCCAGGGAACTAGCTAGGCCCTCTTTCCCTCCTGCCATTGGCCAAATAAGGACAAAGCAACAAGAAGCCATCTTGGAAGCAGACAGCAAGCTTTCATCAGACAGCAGATCTGCTAGCACCTTGGTTTTAGACTTCCAAGTTTCCAAAACTGTGAGAAATAAATTTCTATCATTTATAAATTACTCAGTCTCAAGTATTTTGTTATAGCAGCACAAACAGACTAAGACACTAGCACAACAAGATCATCAGAACCCAGGCCTTTCTATTCTGACCTCCAAAGCATTTTAGTTTTCCCTTATTCTGGAGGCCTCATGATTGCAAGGTGGCTGCCCCAGCTGCCTCAGGCCATCACATTTTCTCCTGGCCACATACAAAGACAGGAAACAAACGCAGTCACCGTATTGAGAAATTATCATGTATATGCCTCTTTTATGGGGGGGGGGGTGGGGAGTATATCTCAGCATAGATATTCTTCCTTTTCATAGACCAGTACTCATTCACACAGACATCTATGATCACAGGAAAGGCTGAAAAAAGTGTCTGGCAGAAAGACACCAAATTTGTCGTGATTGAATTAGCAGAAGTAAACATAATTCATCTCTTAAGGCTTGTGTACTTGGAAACCCAAACAAAATCAGAGTTCCGTTAGCGCTATATTGTGTGCATGGTAATTTACTTTAAAATACTTCACTGTAAGTGGTATGGTAGGTACGTGTGCCAGTTAGCTGTAATCAGCACTCTAGGAAGGAGTGGTTAATTAGTATTTGAAGAGCTCTTAGCTGAATCAATACTTTTGGGTTAGTTAATTAGCATATGGAATGTTAGAAAAAAAATTTTTTTATTGGTGAAATTAGTTGTACTTAAGATGAACTGGGAATGGGGTAGCAGGAGCTACCACCTGTGCATGAGTAAGGTAGAACGCGAGCGTGTCAATGGCAGGGGCGGAAGTTCTGCAGCCCTTTGTTTCTATGTCCTCCCACTGCATGGATGGTCCCATCTGCTGGCCAGTGACAAGGCCTCTCATCATGCTTAAGGAAGTCTGTTTCTGAGGGAGCTGCTCCTGCAAGAGATTTTTCAGGGAACTGGGAGGCACAAAGAGGAACAGTGTCTTCCAAGACAAGTCACTATGCACATTTGAGAAGATGGAGGGAGACTCCTCCAAAAGGCATGAAGGGAATCCCTCCCCTATTGCTTCCCGAAGTCTATGGCCTCCTCTGTCCTTCTCCCCAGTATTCCGCTGCTTCTCTGTTTTGGCTTCTGTATCAGCATCTATTGCCACAGTGATTCAGCATCTCACAGCTGTGGGTCGAGTCTAGGCACGGCTACCTGGTGCCCTGCTTAGTTCCTTGTGGCCTATTGGACCAAAGGCCTCAGGTTCTTGCTGGCTGACAGTAGAAGCCACCCTCATTGTCTAGCTGATGGTTAGCCAAAGGTCACTCTCAGTTCTTTGTCATGTGGATCCCCCAAATAACAACACTTGCTTCACCAAAGCCTGCAAGTCTCTTCGTTAGACTGGAGCCAGGCATGGTAGTCTCTGCCTGCAATTCCCATACTTGGGAGGCTGAGCCAGGAGGATCACAGGCTTGAGAACAACCTCAGAAATTTTGCAAGACTCTCAACAACTTAGAACTTCTTTCAACATTTAAAAAATAAAACAAGGCCGGGCGTGGTGGCGCACGCTTGTAATCCCAGTACTTTGGGAGGCGGAGACCGGAGGATCCGGGTTCGCGGCCAGCCTCAGCTCTCTCTCTCTCTCTCTCTCTCTCTCTCTGTCTCTCTTTCTCTCTCTCTCTCTACCTAGTGAGGCCCTGCACAGCTTCGTGAAACCCGGTTTCAAAATAAAAGTATAAAAAAATAGGGCCGGGGGTGTAGCGCGGAGGTAGAACGCCCCTGGGTTCAATTCCCGGTACCACAAAATAAATAAATAAATAAATAAATAAATAAATAAATAAATAAAACAAAATAGGACTGGGGTTGTCACTCAGAGGTAGAACACCCCTGGGCTCAATCCCTAGTACCACAAAAATAAATAAATAAGACTAGCATAACAATGTTGTGTAATGTAATCATGTTGAAGTCATATTGCCATATGCCATTGGTTTGAAGCAATTCTCAAATCCTTGCCACTTTCAAGGGGAGGGGAGTACACAGGGGATGGATACCAGAAGGCTGGGAATGCTGGGGACCATTGTAGGTGGTCTGATGCAGCTACTAATCCCTAATCCACATGTACCTCTAGTGTGGAAGACAGGGATGGAAGTTGCTAAATGAGCTTCAGAGTGAAATTTCAATGAGACAAATATACCATTCTGGTGTTGAGATGAAACAATTCATACAGTACAAACCCCAGTGCATTAGTAGGGTAGAAAGTGTCTGCCCCTTTTCTTAGTCTACCCCAATTCGCTGTGTCAGTTTAGAGCATACCCCAACCCAGAAGAGGTTGTGTGTGGGCTCCAGAAAAGGGAAGGGCTGGAGAAGAGAAAGTCCATTCCAGGGCACTGACTCCTACGAAGCACATGTTAGTGATGGGCCTGGTGCTCAGCACTTTTATGCATTATTTCAAGTGGTCTTCACAACAACCTCATGAAAAGGTGTTCTTACTAGCCTCATTTTACAAATGAAAAAAAAATGAAGTTTCCAAAGGTCTAAGTAACCTGCCCAAGGTAAGTGTTGGAGCCAGGACTTGAAATGAGTCTGTCTTATTACGACCTTAAGGAAATGTAGGGACTGAGGCAGTGAAGACAACAGGCAAACGGAACTCTCCCTGGAACCAAGAGACCTGCGTTCATTCAATCATTTTTATGCTGTATGGATTTGTGCTCCTTATCTGGTCTCCTTGGGCCTCATTTTTCATCTGTAAAAAGGGAACCATAAATGTTGTTACGTATATGCAAAAAAATGAATCTTGACCATTACCTCCTACCATGCCAAAAAAAAAAAATATATATATATATATATAAAATTATATATATATATATATATAGTTATGTATATATAGCTGTATATATATATAGTTAGATATAAACTTAGATATCCACCTTAATATATATTAAGGTGAACCATAAGCTTAAATTTAAGATTTGTTAGATACGCTATCAAAAACATAATCTGTAAAAGAACTTGACAAACCGGGCGTGGTGGCGCACGCTTGTAATCCCAGTACTTTGGGAGGCGGAGACCGGAGGATCCGGGTTTGCGGCCAGCCTCAGCTCTTTCTCTCTCTCTCTCTCTCTCTCTCCCTGTCTCTCTCTCTCTCTCTCCTTAGTGAGGCCCTCCGCAACTTCGTGAGACCCGGTTTCAAAATAAAATATAAAAAATAGGGCCAGGGGCGTAGCACGGAGGTAGAACGCCCCTGCGTTCAATCCCCGGTACCGCAAAATAAATAAATAAATAAATAAAAATTTAAAAAATAAAAAATAAATAAAAGAACTTGACAAATTGGACTTCATAAATATTAAGAATTTTTGCATTTTAAAAGACATCAGTAAGAAAATGAGCTGGGCATGGTGGTGTAGACCTATAATCCCAGTACTTGGGAGGCTGACACAGGAGAATCGCAAGCTTGAGGCTAGCCTCAGCAACTTAGCAAGGTCCTCAGCAATCTAGGAAGACCCTGTTTCAAAATAAAATAGGGCTAGGGGTATAGTTCAGAGGTAGAACACCCCTGGGATTAATCCCCAGTACCACAGAAAGAGAAGGAAGTAAGGAAGATAAGAAGACATTCCTATATACACACAACATCTCTTGGTGTGTATTCAAAACCACAGTTTTGGGAAAACATTTGCAAACTATATATCTTTTGTGTGTGTGTGTGGTACTGGGGATTGAACCCAGGGGCATTCTACCTCCAAGCTACACCCCCAGCCCTATTTTTTATTCTTTATTTTGAAACAGGTTCTCACTAAGTTGCTGAGGCTGGCCTCGAACCTGCGATCCTCTTGTCTCAGCCTCCCAAGTACTGGGATTACAAGTGTGCACTACCACACCTGGCTGCAAACTGTATATCTGATAAAGGACTTGCATACAGACTATATAATGACCTAGCTTAGTAATATTGTAAACAACCCAATAAAAAGCTGAAAAAGATTCAAATGGATCCATTAACAAAAAGGATGTAGAAATGACAAATAAACACATAAAAAGATGCTTAACATCATTAGTCATTAGGGAAATGCAAATTGAAACCACAGGGAGACATCACTCTGCCCCCACTCTGCCACAGATCAACTCTATCTTTGAATCCTTATCGAGGCCCTTTAAGTGGGGTTCTTGTTTTCCCATTTTAAGATAAGGTCCACTTGTCTTACTGGATGCTGAAAGTCACACAGCCAAGATGCGGGGCAGCAGGCTGAGAGCTAGGCAGCCTTATTCCAGCGCCCAGGGGCTACTGTGACTCTATTAAGCCATTCAAACGTTGGTTGGCTGAGGGCG
This sequence comes from Glis glis, assembly GCA_004027185.1. Lineage (NCBI taxonomy): Eukaryota > Metazoa > Chordata > Mammalia > Rodentia > Gliridae > Glis > Glis glis. The sequence continues at coordinate 1,561 of PVJS01017904.1, read as the reverse complement.
AGGACCGGTCTGTCTTGTGCACCTCTGGAGCTCCAGCACTTGGCACACAGTAGACACTCAGTATTGTCGAGGGAAAGCCAGTCGCCACACAGTGGGGCTCTGTTGGCACTTTTCCTACCAACACAGAACCACGATGTCCGCATGTGTCATACCCGCTCATTGGCCCGGATGGCCTTTTATGACGCCTTTTATTGGATGTCAGAAAACTTTACAGCTTGTCTTGGGTGAGTCCTCTCCATCTTCCACATTTCCCTTCGTTCCCTCCTTTTCTCATTCACTCCTCTTTCTTTGCTCACTTCTTTTCCTTCCTCTCCAGTGGGCTGCTATGTCTCTGCCTTGCCTTGTCCACTGGGAGAGGATGCAGAGGGAGGCTGACCTCCAGGAAAAGCTGCTGGCTTACCAAGACAGGGTCCTCCTGGACCCCGAAGGCAAAGCCCTCCCCTGCCCGGCCCACCCCAAGCAGCCTGTGTGGGCCTTCACTTCCCTGCAGGCTGAGGGAGGGTGCCTGGCCCATTCCCCCTGACCCATGGACAGTTTGTCTGCTCCAAGTCAATCCTGCAGGGACGTTCCTTTCAAAGAGAGAGCCTAGAAAGGTCTAAGAATAGTCCCTGTGGAGGTGGAGGAAGCAGGAATCCAGGACAGGAGGCTCACGGAGGCCTGCCTTGCTCAGGCTGAGGATGGAAGAGGCAGACAAAATTTGCCTCTTCTCATGCTGAGAAGGGAGGGTGGGGGTTAAGCTGGATTTGCTTTCAATTCTTGGATCAACATTGAACCGGCCTTGTCTGCCAAGCCATATGGTTGGTAGAGAGGCAGGGTTTTGGCAGATGGAGGGAGCTATGCTGGAAATGACAGTCTAGCAACTGGGGAGGACGGGGGCTGGTGGATGAGATCCTAGGGAAGAGGCTGGTTGGGAGCAGGAGGTAAATGTAAGAGGCACGAGTTGAGGCAAAAGGAAATAGTTTCCAGTAGAGAAAGGGGGGGAGCATTATTTGTCTTAGCGAGGAGAGTGTCGAAGAGCCTGAGTAAGGATGGGTGCGTGGTGCTACACAATATATATTTCCTTGGCTTTCCAATATCAACACATTTGTGTGCTACCTACATTGTATGTAGTTAATGTTTCTTCCTTCTACTGACTTTTAAAAAGCATAAATAAATGTATTTTAAAAGGAAGATTTTTATCACTACCACATGTGGAAAGTTTGTCATAACTGGATGGTAATCATAAGCATAAGGAAAAGAAAAACAATGTGGTAATATTAAGTTCTAACTAGATACTACTGCCTACCGAAGATTCTGGGCTTGGAACACTGCTCTTTCCTAAAAAATAACAACAAAAAACAGAACTAGAGTTTTCTTTTTTTTTCTTTGTTTTTCATGTTTTTATTGGTGCATTGTAGTCTCACATCACATTGAGTATCAGTTTGGTGTTAACATACATGCACACAGCTCTTGGTGTCCCTCCCCCCCACCTCCCCCCCGCCTCCCCCCCACATGTAGCACTGAGAATGATGTTGGCATAATCTCATATATACACCTTGTTTATGACAGTAATTCCATGGAT
>PVJS01017903.1:0-35561 GCA_004027185.1 Glis glis | reverse complement strand
TGTCCCTCTCTCTCTCTCTCTACCTAATGAGGCCCTCTGCAACTTCGTGAGACCCGGTTTCAAAACTAAAGCATACAAAAATAGGGCCGGGGGCGTAGCGCGGAGGTAGAACGCCCCTGTGTTCAATCCCCGGTACCGCCAAAAAAAAAAAAAAAAAAAAAAAAAAAAATAAAATGATGAAGCCAATATGCACAAGTCAAATACTTAATCTTTATTATATGTCAATTTACTTGTTTCTTTTTTCTATAGCAACTTAATAGTTGGATTTTTTCTTTGCTTTACAATTGCACAAATGGGAATATTCAAATTTTAATTAACAACTAAATTGATCAGTTAAAAGTTTTTGGAACATACATTTGCATATAATTGCTCTCAGTATACTTCTATAAAATCCAAAGCCTATATTCTCAAATATAGAAAAACCATTCCTGTCAGCATTAGTTACATATCTACATCTATTTGAATGTGTGGAGTATGTGCTTTTATTGCCAAGAAAGACAGTTCTGTTCCTTAATTGTTACTATAACCACAATTTGGGAAATTCTATTGCAACATCAATATGTTATGAACATCTTTAATTAGGCTGGTGTGGCCTGTCTGTCACACCAACTGATCCTAAATATTCTTATTTAGTCTACTTGAAGCTTTATAATGTTCTCATTTTTTAAAGAAGCATGCTTCAGCCTCATTAAATTGTTAAGCAAGGAAAACAAAGTCCTACACTTGATGGCTGTGTTCTGGAAATCCCATGATTCTCCACTGGGCACATCTTTTTTTTTTTTTTTTTTTTTTTTGCAATCGCACATCTTTAGGCACAATATGGAAGGACATGCTTCCCCAAATACCAGACTCCTCTGCAGCTCCAGCTTGCTACAGTCGTCCCCTTATCAGATCTGAAGGGGACATCTGTCACCCCTCCGATCACCAGAAAAAAAACAGGCTGTGGCACCCTATTGATCATCAGAGCTTGATTCTTTTTCCTAGCTGTAAATGCACGTAACTTGCAGGTTGCTTGCTCTGAGCAATGTCTTCTTACCAGGTCACACAACAAAGAAAAAGACTACACAGTGACCCCGTCAATGATAGGACACTACAAACTGAACCTAGCCTGAAGTTCATTTTCTTCTCTTTCCCCCAAATTTGCCAGTTATCTCAACAGAGAGAAACATGAACCAAGCCTTGCCATAGCCAAATTCATTTATATGTTCCCTATCTGCTACAATTAATAATTTTAAATGGATAGTAAACCCCAGTACTTGGGAGGCTGAGACAGGAGGATCACAGGTTCGAGGACAGCTTCAGCAAGTAGTGAGACTCTCATCAACCTAGTGAGACCCTGTTTCAAAATAAAATAGGGCTGGGGGTATAGCTCCCTGGGTTCAATCCTCAGTACCAAAATAAAACAAAACAAAAATTTTTCTGTTAAGGTCAGGTGTGGTGGGACATTCTTATAAAACCCAGTACTTGGGAGGCTGAGACAGGAGGATCACAAGTTCATGGCCAGATTCAGCAACCTATTGAGGCCCTCTGCAACTTAGTGGGACTCTGTTTCAAAATAAAAAATAAGCCGGGCATGGTGACGCACGCTTGTAATGCCAGTACTTTGGGAGGCGGAGACCGGAGGATCCAGGTTCGCGGCCAGTCTCAGCTCTCTCGCTCTCTCTCTTTCTGTCTCTCTCTCTCTCTCTCTCCTTAGTGAGGCCCTCTGCAACTTTGTGAGACCCGGTTTCAAAATAAAGTATAAAAAATAGGGCCGGGGGCGTAGCGCGCAGGTAGAACGCCCCTGCGTTCAATCCCCAGTACTGCAAAAAATAAATAAATAAATAAATAAAATAAAATAAAATAAAATAAAATAAAATAGAGCCAGGGGTGTAGCTCAGAGGTAGAATGCCCCATGGTTCAATCCCCCATATACTTTTTACCATGTCCAAGGTCAATTGATAATACAGTAACTCTGCTATAATACTACCAGTGGGGTCTCCATATTCAGTCCTGTTAACCAAAGAGGGCTGCATTTTTGATACAGTAATGAAATGGCAGGGCAAGCCTGAGCAGCTAGTGTGCCAGAAATTAAGGGGAGGTAGGGCACAGGGGAAGTATAGGATCTGCTGGAAAACTGATATTTCTCCTGGTCCAAGTTTGAATTTGGTGATACCTTGTGATCTTTGTCAGCTCAAACATGTATTGATGAGGAATTCGGGATTCTGTGACCAGCAGACCTGCAGAATTTCAGTATCCACCCAGAAAATTTCACTCATTTTGCTTCTCAAGACTTTTCCTCCTTCCCCCGCCCCCAGGATGAGAACTTTAGCTTACATTGGTTGACAAAGGGAAGGGGCACGTGTATAGAATGGTAATCAATCACCAGCTGCATTATTTTAATTCATGCTATGACAGTGGGAGGGGTACTTAATACTTTCCATAAACTCTTGTACAATAATCCTTACAGTTTTCATGACATACTATTTTTATGGGTTTGAATTCAAATATTCAATTTGAAATGTAAGTAAGGCCACATGTTTATCTTTCCTTTCTTGTACTTTTACTTTTTTTATGTCCTTCTGGAACTGATTATTCAAACACCAGATGAATGAATAAAATAAAGTGGATCTGAACCGGGCATAATTTAGTATATGTGAGGTCTTCTGGACAGAGAGTCTGATTTGCAGACGGCCTATGCTTCCAGTTGGGCCAACCCAAAGGGATCAGAACTCAACTTGATTTTTAATAGATAATCAAAGAATCAGACTTTGCTCTCAAGCCGACCTACTTTCCCAGTATGCACTAAACCATTGAACTAACTCTGCTGCCTCCCACCCACCTTGTTTTATACAGTATTGAAGAGATATTCTTCAATGAGCATTTCAGTTCATAAAAATCTATGTCTAGTCACAGCAATGTCTGGCCCAGAATGGAACATCGGGCAATAAAACCATTTTGAACAGCAATCATATTTGCAGATGCTCTAGTTCTGGGAATCATTGCTGGCATATCTACATATGTTTAAAAAAAACTCAGAAGTTTAGTGGTTTCTAAAAATTCTAAGAATTTTAGTGGTTTCTAGAAAGCCACTGAATATACATTTTAGGAGGATGAGAGTTCTGAGAAAACTGTCAAGGATCAAGATCTTGAAGTATGTAGATCAGTGTGATCACTTGACTCAGTTCACCCAAGCTACTCACACTGCTGTGGGTTGGAGCAGAGAGAACACGGGCATACAAGTGAAGACCTGACTTTGAAGAGTACAGACTCAGAAAAAAGACCCCCAAAGGGAAGGCTTCACAGCAAACTTTCTTTCTGACCTTCCCCCACACCCGTATCTCTCACCTCTTATTCACCCCCCTAAGCAAGGCATAGAAACTAGAATTTCCTTCTCCAAGGTGGGTCATAGAAACCAGAACCTCCTTTCCCCAAAGCTAGCCATAAAACCTAGAAATATTACTCTAACTTTCTCTACCTTTCTGTGTAAGAGTTGGCCATAAAAGATTTTTCTCGTCTACTTTGTGTGATTACAAGTCTTCAGACCCCCATTTCAGAAAGAGTCTTACCCCATACCTGAAAGGAAGAAATGCTACAACTGAACACCAAGAAGTATCGGAAAGATAAGCCTCACTGAATTTCCCTCCCTCAGTCTGTTGCTATTAGATCATACACTTTTTTGTCCGATCATATTTCTACCTGGCTGTCCATGCTTCAGCAAACCCTAGCATAAAAATGAATAGTTCACCCTGCATCTTTGGAGTTTCAATCTAAAGTCTCTCATGTCATGTAAAAAATATATATGATCAAATAAATTTATTATGCTTTTCTCTTGCTAACCTGTCTTTAGTTATGGGATGTTGGCCATGACCATTTATGATGGGCAAGAAGGGATGCCCCCTTTTCTATCCCTACAGAAGGATGGCTTCAGGGTCACTGTTGAAGCTATTTGCCCCGGAATGTTGAATACATCACCTATCATTTTAGTTCTATTACTTTGGCTCTTGAAGGCTCTTCCATCGTGAGAATTTTATTTAATGCAATCATCTCTGAATAGGATTGTACCTGAGGCCATTACTTGGAAAGGACAAATGCACAACCATTTGGGAGAGTGGAGCACAGACATCAGAGTAGGAGGGGTGGGACTGTCAGAGGAAAAGATGAAATGAGCAGGGAGGTAAAACATCACCAAATTTAATTCTCTCCAGATTTAGCCTAGAACTCCTAGAGTTCAGGAGAAAATGTGTCATTCTTTTGAGTGTTCATGTATTGTTTTCCAACATTGATGCAAAAGTTTCTCTTCATTTGCATTCATGAATAACATGAACACAGGGCCTCTCATTCTATTGTGCATTGACCAGAATTAAAGGAATAAGTTGCCTGTATATGTTAGTCTTTACATGAAATGAAATTGCCTATTTTGACATTTCTGGTTTGCTCTGGATAGCTTAGCATCCTATTGCTTTGTTTTAGTTATTTCTTGCTTTTAAATTAGATGAAATGCTTTGTGTGATTCCTGGCCCACAGTAAGTGGTCAGTAAGTATCCTAACTAGGCTCAGAATATATTTTTAATCTTTTATTATGGAATTAACATGTAAAAAGCACATAGAACATAAACATGTACTAAATAAATAATTTGAATGTGAACAAAAGATTGCATATTGCTGATATCCTAGAAATCCATCCTGATCTCAAAGCACACACTCCTCTCAGAGGTGATTATTACTCTTATTTCTATGATGATTTTGTCCTTGCCTTTGTTTGTATATTTATACTAAGCAACATCATATAGTTTTACCTCTTCCTTTCAGCTATAAATGGAACCACACTGTATGTATGATTTTACCCTCTATGTTGTCACATATAGCTGAGGCTTCTTCATTGTCGTTGCTGTATATATCGTTCCAGTATGTGCAGCACTAATCTATTCTCTTGCTGATAGCTGATTGAGTATATTCCAGGTTATGGCTGTTGTGCCATGCATGCTGTCTATGCCTCCTGGTACAGGGGGGCATGAGCATCTCTAGTGTAGAGAGATATCCATGACTGGAAATGCTGTGGTATATAGGTATGCTGGTCTTCCACTTTGCTCAATAATGTGAAAGTGGTTTTGCCAAAGCAGTGCTTCTAATTTATACGCCCACTATTAATGTATAAGACTTCCTATTGTTCCATAACCTCCTCAGAATTTGGTATTGCCAGATTTCTTATTATTTTTTTGCCAGTCAGGTATTTGGAGCATAGTGATATCTCTTTGTGCTTTTTAATTTTTTTTTTCTCTTTGTGGTTTTAATTTTCAAAACTCTGATTACTAGTGGGTTTGGGAAACCCTTCATATGTTTATTGCCCTGAGTCCAGGATCTATAAAATTTAAATATAAATTCTAGTACTCTGGACTTTGGTATTCTGGGATGAGTCATACTGAACTCTCCATATCATAACAATAAGTATAGGGGAGGCAAATGAAACTCATTCATTGAACAACAGTTTAGAGCTAGGCACTTCATGCACTTTATCCTATTTAAGCCTCCTAATAACTATCCGGTTGATGTTCTTATCTATATTTTGCAACTAAGGAAATTGAGACTCAGAGGTTAAGAAATTATCCCAAATAAAAATATTGCTTTTGTAAGCATAGCTAAGCATCAGACCTGGAACTCGAACCATGCCTGTGAGCCCCCAAAACCTAATCATGTTTCTTCCCTGTGCAGGAACAAATTAATGCTCAATATCCTTTGGTAAAGTCACTGTATTAAAAACAGTATCAAAGGCCGGGCATGGTGGCGCACACTTGTAATCCCAGTACTTTGGGAGGCGGAGACCGGAGGATCCGGGTTTGTGGCCAGCCTCAGCTCTCTCTCTCTCTCTCTCTCTCTCACTCTCTCTCTCTCTCTCTCTTCTTAGTGAGGCCCTCCGCAACTTCGTGAGACCCGGTTTCAAAAAAAGTATAAAAAATAGGGCCGGGGGTGTAGTGCGGAGGTAGAACACCCCTGCGTTCAATCCCCAGTACCGCAAAAAAAAAAAAAAACAGTATCAAAAGAAGGCAAAAGTAGCCTGGTTAATATGGCTAATTAATTAACTGCATCTCTACATCAGTTTTTCCTTTAACACTCCTAATCCAATTCACAAATATTTAAACAAATGAACGGGTCTTTGGTATTTGGTGGGATTTCCCTATGGGAGTAATTCATGGGACACTTCAGTCGCACGTTTCATTTTCAGCCTGTGACAGGCACTTGTGAAATGATTAACACCGTCTTGTCAAGTTATAGAACATTAAGTGACAGCCAGAAATAAACCTAACACAGGAAGAGAGTAAGACAAACTATTCTCTAATAGACACATTTTTATATAGGTAACCAATTTATTAGGACACTCCACAAATTTAAGCAATAGACACTTTAAAAAATTAAAACCAATTAAAGGATAAATATCAAGCAACACTCCTAGGAATTTATATATTATTAATGGTGCCTCCCCCCAACTATAAAGGTCTAATAAAAAGCTCATAAATCCTGCAGATACAGAAACAATTTTCAAAGAATCAAATTAACCAGAGCAATGACTCAGGTAAGATATTGCCCACGAAAAGGATGGACCAAGCCAGCTCTCCACATCTCTCACAGGATGCTAAGAATAACTCTCAGGAGAGGACTAGCATTCTGTGCGCAACTCTCCTCTCTCGTATCTTTGCAAAATGACCTTTCAAAGGAATCTGCTCCCAAAACTCTCCCAGGGAAATACAGACACACTGGTGACCCGCACCTTTGTCACCAACAACATCAATCAGGCTTGGACTTTGCATCTATGAATATGATCACACGTCTATCCCACTCCATAGAAATGCGCAGTGCAAATGATTTTATTAACCACCTCTGTACGCTTCACACATTTGGTGAGGCTCATTACTTTTTACTGTACTTCACGAGACAAATGTTTGGCGGCCAAAGCGCAGGCATGGTGTGCACTGTCTCATTGTCAACACACGGCCCTCTTCTCCTGCGCCACCAATTGGCTACAAAGATTTAAAGGTTCAGTGAGTATAGGATTTAAATGATTTTTAACCCCTTTTAAATTTGGAAACCCTTTAAATCCCATTATCTCTGCAGCCACTGCGAATTTTAAAATCAGCTTGGCCTTTTCTAGCTCCAGGTCTAAGGATTACAGAGTTTTAAAGAGTACAAATGCTTTTCTGAAGTTCTATAAAGAGCTGTCCCCAATGAGTTGACCCACAGGAAATAAAGCCAGCCAGTTCTCCAACTGGTGACTGCTGATCAGAGCTTCTAAATGGAAAGACCTGTATGTTATGCCACAAACCACCAGGAAAACAGGTAATTGCTTCCTCGACTCCATATGAAGCCAGTGAATTGGAAGATTTGATGGGGTGGGGGGCAGACTTCAGACATGTGTCAGTCAGTGTCTATGAATGAGCAAACAGGAGATGTTGTCAGGGATCCAAAGAAACTCTCTGGGACAGATGAAGTAATTCTGTGAATCGGAAGCCATCTTGCTCCTAAAGAAAAGTTGTTACCATGGATACCTCTGAATCCTAGGTAACCCTCTGAGGTCTTACCTCTTGTGTCCTCACATTGATGTATCCATAGTGGGTTCGAAGGGGCCGCCTGTATGTGTAGGAGAATGGTATCCATTTTGTACCAGGTTGTCCAAAGCAGTTTAGTAGCAATGGGAAATTCACTTCATTTACAAGGCGCACGACCAGCAGGAAGAGGAACGCTGCTATGAAGCTCACCGCAATCACAGACTTTCTCTACAAAACATTTAAAAAAAAAAAAAAAAGAAGAATGAATGACTTTCAACTAAAAGCAGTCACAGAAGGAGGTTCCTTTATTCCTCTCTCTTTTTCTTTTATAAGGATCAAAGGATTCTGCCATTTAGGCTATTTCACTTGGAGACAGAAAATAATCATTTGGTGACCAGGTCACCTTTGTGTGCTGGGCCTCTGACAGCAAGCAGAGCCATTTTCTTTTACTTTTCCCTCCTACCTTCACCCTTCCTTGTCTTCCTATCTTCCTTGCACATTTCTATTCTGTTTGCAAAACCCAAATCAGACATTTCCAATTACAGGAAGCCTTTCGTAATTGCTCAGTCCCCTCCCCATCAACATCCTTTCACCCCAACCTCCCCACCCACAGAGGTAAGAAGTCCCCACACTCCCAGACCCTCCTTTGAAGGCACTTCTATTGTTATGCTTTTTTTCATCATGTAATTATTTATGTTATTTTTCCTTCACATAATTGTGAATTACTGGAGAACTGGGATGTACTCTGTGTATTGCTCTCTGTGTCCCAGGTCCTTACCACAGTACCGTACATACGACAGGCACTCAATAAACATTCGAGTGAAATGAATAAATGAATGGATTTTTCACATTCTTGCAGACACAGCCTCATTATCACTCACTCTACTGTTTTTGTATCTAGCATCCTCTGTAGGCTGGAAACTCTGCCTGCGTGAAAGGATGAGCAAAAGTAAGACTCAAAATGCTAACAACAAAAGGAGGAAGTCATGCCAAGCAGCAGAAGAACATTCTGCCCAATGTTCTGCCATGGAATAAAAGCAGGGGCAACTGTGTCTGATTGGGGTGGGAGAAAGTGGAGATGTATTTGAGACTGGACTGGATAAAATGCATGAGCTTTAATTGGTAGGGATGTGTGTGTGAGCAGAGCTTTCTAGGCAGAGGCAAAGAGCAAGGAGACAAGAAAACATGGGATTATTCATAGACACAGAGCAGTTTGTCTTACTGTATAGCACCAAGGAGAAAAAGCTAGAAACATAAAGGATAACTTTATGGTAGACTGCATCAGATACCAAGCTAAGAAGCCTGGTATCTGAGAAGCTTGTACTGAGTTTAGCAGGTGATGGAAAGCCAAAGATTTTCTTGTTTGTTTTACTTTGCTAAAGTGACAGTTGTAAGTTATAATCAAGTACACATGTTTAAGATACTTCAGAGCAGGGAGAGAACAGAGGTAGGTAGTAACTAGTTAGGAGGCTATTCTAATTGGTTAGGACAGAGGTAATGAGGGATGGAAACTAGGGCAGAGGCAGAGGAAACAAAGGGTAAAAAAAGACACGAGAGACTCAATTTCTAGAGAAGGAATAGAATGTGGCTGTGGATGGGACATAAGTAGCAGACACAAAACTCAAGAGATGACTGAGACGTTGAGCTCCAATGACTACAATAATATTAGTCCTAGCAGGAGAAACCAGAGCAGTCAGGGCAGGAACTTTTCAATGACAGTAAGAAGATAAGGCCCCGGCTTTCTAGGTATTAGTTTCAGGGACAGGTAGGTCATCCTGGTGGAACCGTCGAGGCTAGAGCAAGAAGAAAGCAACTGAGGGCAGACGCGAGGAACACAGGGTGCAGCGTCCAGGCAGTGAGATGCTCCTTCCTGAAGCTGGGCTTCATTTCAGATTCCTCTTCCAACTTAAGGGAAGCCCAGTTGTTCTCAGGGAATGACTGGATATTTGTTGTGGTGGTTGTGTTTGGAGCTTATCACTCCCTGGTGTTTTGTGACTAACGGTGTTCATTTTTCTTCGCATGGACTCTTCCCAAGGAAGACAAGAAACCCAAAGAGGGCCCTGTGTCCTCCGAGGGCCCAGGGTCACAGCCTCTGTCTGGGCAGTAAAACCAGCACCCAGAAGTCAGAGTCACCCAAGGAAAGTCTCCATTCTTGCTCAGCTCCTGTAATTTGTAAAACCCACATTCCTCCACCTAGCCAGTCTAATTTTCTAATCACCTGAAAGTCCCTTGAGCTCTGCCTCCTCAGAACCCCTTATCTCCCCACTAACTACCACAGCCTTACCTCATTTAACCTTCTAATCATGAAAAACCGTTTTAATTTGCTCCTCTGTGGAATCATTATGTCCACAACATTGCAATGTGTCAAGGTAACAGCTTAAATGAGGTGATGGATCTTACAACTTTAAAGGGACACAGACCAGAACAGATGGCTAAATAAAAGCAAAGAGGCCAGTCACCCATTAAGTAAACAGGTAAGGACCTCGCCTTTTATCACCATCCGGTAGTTACAGAACAACAGCTTGCTTTGAAGGAGACCCAGATGGGATCTGCACTTCCATTTAGGGGCCCAGCACAGCTCTCTAGCTCTCTTAGTTGATGTATTGCATTGCATGACTGGGGGTTTGGGGACAAAGGCATGGAGGGCCTTTCTGAATCCACTGATCAAGAGCAATAGCACATACATAATGCATACATGAGAGGAAAATAAATCAACCATTTTGAGAGAAACTTCAAAATAGGATGAAATCATTACGGTAAAAGCCTGCTCCCTGGTAATCCATGCCGGCCTCCTATGTGCTATATCAAAGGGAACCAAGTAATGCGCACAGAGAGGGGTTGGGTCACTCAGAGTGGAAGCCAGGCACCCACTCCTCCCCCCGTGCTCCACCTGGAATTATATTCTGCAGTGGGCAGGGGCATTGCTTTCACAGCTCAGACCTCCAGCCCAATGTCTGTTGTGTTGCCTGGATCTCATTATTTGCCTTTTTGCATGTTTCTGTATTCTTGCTTAACCAAAAAGCATTCTCGCTGTGCTGCTATACATCCACCCTGAAATTTCACCAGAAAAGGTGTAACTTCAAGCACTGTCTGTGCTCCAGAAGGCAAGGACAACAGAAAACAATACAGGTGCATGCTCCTGGTTGGCACCTCTGCCAGATCTAGAGCTTGAGCTTCAGCAACAACAGACAATACAGACCATGGATGAGACACGCTGAAGTCCACATGCAGCTAAGTGCAGTGGGAGTATGTGTGTGTGTGTGTGTGTGTGTGTGTGTGTGTGTGTGTGTGTTTTAATGGTGCAGGAGGTAGGGGAGTAAGCAAAGTACTAATATGCATGATGGACACATGTGTGTTCAAGTCACAATTGTTCACTGAGTCCATATTTGCTAATGGCTGGTCTAGGTGCTGAAAAACAGAAATAAAATCATAGAAGACTGACCATGCTTCTGAAGATCACAGCTTCTGACTTAGGATAATAGCAGGTGTCAAACAGGGTCAAGAAAGGTATGCACAGGAGCTGTGGGAACCCAGAGGAAGGCTGGGTCTGGGGGTTGCAGGAAGGGACAATTCTGAGAATGTCTGTCGGCTCTGATGGTATTCAAATGAAGTCCTGAAGAACAAGGGTAGTTAGCAGAGTGAAGCTAGGAAGGACATTCCAGGCAGAGGGAGCAACAGTTTGAAGGGCTATAATTTGGTCAGAAACCTTCAAGTCATTTGCTAAGAAGTCTACATAGACTTCGTATGGTGGGAGAAGATGCTAGATAGAGCTCAAGTCATAAAACAAAAACTAAGCCAAATACATGAAGTGAGATGCAATGACCTTTCCTATCGACTTTATGTTAGGATAATGAAAGTGCATAAAAGTGCTATGCTTTATAATTCTATTATATTCTCTGCTTTCCAATCAAAGTGAAAATGCATCAATCACTTCATTTTATTTGAAATTGCCATTTAATACACCACAGTGCCTTGTTTCCAGTTGTTTGACTTACTCCAACAAATTTTTATCATCAGTGGCTTGTTCTAATAACAGTTTTGAGTCCACCAACACTCAGAAAATTAGAAGATTCCACCTGGCTACACCTGTGTTCTGTGTCTAACTGTTTATACACATGATTGCTGCTGTCTTTATTGAAGTAGTCAGAACATTCTTTAGATTCAACAACCATCAATTAGGTTAAAGAAAACAACAAGTACATGTCAGTTAATAATATATAAGATATGGTTCAACAAATTTTTCATACTGCAAAAAGCAGACATAATGACGGGCGTGGTGGAGCATGCTTGTGATCCCACTACTTGGGAGGCTGAGACAGGAGGATCGCAGGTTCGCAGCCAGCCTCAGCAACTTGCGAGGCCCTCCGCAACTTAGTGAGACCCTGTTTCAAGATAAAGAATAAAATAGGGCTGGAGGTGTAGCTCAGAGGTAGAATGCCCCTGGGTTCCATCCCCAGTACCACAAAAAAGGAGACATAAACTTAATAAGCAGTAATTCCCATATGATCAGAAGATGAGCATTAAATAATACAAATGGTGGAAAGTGCAGAACACAGTACAGGCATACAATGAGGACTCAAGAAGTAGAAGACATAGACAGGCTGCTGGCACAATCTGTAATCCCAGTACTTGAGAGGTTGAGACAAGAATATCGCAGGTTCAAGGCCAGCCTCAGCAACTTACTGAGACCCTTAGCAACTTAACATGACCCTGTTTCAAAATAAAAAAAAAATTAAAAATAGGGCTGATGATGTATCTCAGAGGTAGAACATCCCTGGATTCAATCTCCAGTACCAATAAATAAATAAATAAAAGTAAGAAATAAAATAGGATGGAGTGTGGCTTGGAGGTAGAATGCCCCAGGTTCAATCCCCAGTACCACAAAAGTTAAAAAAGAAGATATTATTGTGATACAATATGATATAATTGTTAATTGTTAGATCCTTGATGGATAGGAAGCAGTTGGTGAGGACTGGTTGGGCCATGTGAAATGCATGATAAGAACTAGAAAATCACTTTCTCAAATATTCCAAGCAGCTGCAAACCCTTGAACTATTCAGTGAAACTTATCCATACAAGCTCTGGGAGAATGTCACTGTGCCCAAATAGATCTGATGAATTGCTTAGGGGAAAGCTTTCTCCTTTGTTCTTCATTTTGGGCAAGTCTGAAGGGGCCTTTAACAGCTGAGACATTTAGAATTTAATCCCCTCTGTGCTGCAAAAATATGCATAAAAATGTGACATTCCAGTTGTTCGCTCCTTAGAGTTAGAATATAACTTACCAGACTTTGTAGCAGAAATTTCTATTTCTGCTACAGAAAATTCATTATTTGGGGAGAGAACAAAATTATGGAGATTTAGATCTAGCAAACTATATTAATTTATGTATATTTTTATTATTGCTACCAAAGAATTAGTCATTGGCCACAGAATAGCCTTTAACTATTTAATAGTCTTTAACTATATCCAGTCAGTTGCTAGAATTTTATAGAATTTGCTTTTCCATAAATGATAACCAATAGTATAAAGGTATATTCTCTCTTTTTTTTTTTTTTTGCGGTACCGGGAATTGAACCCAGGGGCGTTCTACCTCCACGCTACACCCCCAGCCCTATTTTTTATACTTTATTTTGAAACCGGGTCTCATGAAGTTGCGGAGGGCCTCACTAATGAGAGAGAGAGAGAGAGAGAGAGAGATAGAGAGAGAGAGAGAGAGAGCTGAGGCTGGCCGCGAACCTGGATCCTCCGGTCTCCACCTCCCAAAGTACTGGGAATACAAGCGTGTGCCACCACGCCCGGCTGTATAAAGGTATATTATGCTATGTAAATATCATTACTCGATGACTTGAAGTAGTTGCTAACCAAGGTAAAATGGAGTTAACTTTTGTCCATTTGCTGTCATTTATCCAGTAACAAAGTTGAAATACAATGTCAACTGGCCTATTTATATCACTGCTCAATCACCCCACATATTGATAAATCCCTACCCATTGCTTATTTGTGATCTTATCAAATGCCAATTATTCTCCCATATAAAATATCATGTCATCAATATAGTTTTACCTTGTGCCATTGGCCAAGTTCCAAATCTGGTTCTCCCTGAGTACAATAAGGTTTCTTGCCATTTGCACAAAGATGAATTAGCAAAGCTCAGAGTATATAAATAAAGCCTTTGTTTGTTTTATTTTATCTGTTGAATCAACAATCTGTTTGGATCCTGCCTATTAAATTATATTAAACTCTGGGGAAAATCTCGCTTATTTGCTGTGGGGTAGGGGTCAGGAAAGGAGGGTAATAAAAAGGTGTAAGTCCTGATGGGTCCAGTCTATACAGGATCTTATCAAGGGCAGCCTTAGGCAGCAGAGCTGATGATAGAATCATTGAGGTTATCAACAAGAGAGTAGTGAATGTCAAACAACATCAATATGGGACAGCTTAGTAAAGTGACACACACCTGTAATCACAGTACTTGGGAGGCTGAGACAGGAATATCACAGGTTCCAGGCCAGCCTCAGCAACTTAGCCAAACCCTCAGCAACTTAGTGAAACCCTGTTTCAAAATTTTAAAAAAGGTGGGGGGATAGAATGCCCCTGGGTTCAGTCCCCAGTTCCAAAAAAAAAAAAAATGAATATGGGAGAAATAACAGCATGTGAGAATGCAGAAGGCTGATGAAGAAGATGTAATGTGGTAAACAAAATTCTGAGAGTATGCTTTGAAGATGGTGGAAGGGGAGGAAGTAGAGAGTGAGGAAGGGATGGGACCATGGAAAGTCTGTGGATCATGCAGTCTGCACTTGCACTGTAGAATCCAGAGGGTTCTAAGTGTGGGATGGCCAGGGTCAGGTTTGATTTGGGAAAGCTCACTCTAGAGGTAGTGTGGCCATTGGATGGGAAGGTGGGAAAGATGGTATCAAGAGCAACAATAGACTTCTTCATCAGATATCAAGAATAGTCATTAAATTAGCACTATAAAACCAGAAATTATTACTTTTGGAGACTGCCTTTTTTCTAGTAGGGGCAACTTGTAGGGATATAAGTTGAGATAGAGTGTAAATATGTGAATAATCGCCACAATCTTAACTTCTAGAAGATAATATTTAATGAGTGTTATCAGCTATAGAAATACTTATATAATCCCCATCTTCTAAAGAAATAAAGGCATAGAGAAGTTGAATGAATTGCCCAGGGTCACAGGTCAAGGAAATGGTAAAGATGGGACTGAAACTCAGATATTCTGACTCCAGAGCCCATGTTCTAATATGTGAATTAACTAAGTTATTCATTGTTATTCATACCAATGGGAATGCTCTTTTAGAACTGGTTCAGAAGTTTTAAAAGCTGGTATAGCCCTCAGTAGATTCTGTAATGTGATTTTTCAATAAACACAATACCTAATTCACATGGAAAATTAAGAGGCTGATATGAAGCATGGTAATTACATTGACTTCAAAATCAGTAATTGTGGACAAATTTAATTCATTTTGCCTAAATCTGGCCTTATTCCCAGAATTTAAAAGACAGCTACAGGGTACCCTTGGTTAGCACTCAGGGAAAATACAGCAATTATTCTTCCTCTTCTACTAGACAACTCTAGGCACCCCTTGCCTTGTTGTGGGCAGTTTGTAGGTACCAATGTGATAGAAGGGGTATGTCTTCCTTTCCCAGCTCCACAATCCATGACCCCTTTATTCAATGAAGACACCACTAAACAATAAAATGTTTGATGGTTTTATAAGAAAGGAGTTTAAAAGTAACAGAACCTCTTCAGCCTGGTAATTGACTTTAAGAATCTGGAATACATGTCCTCCTCAGGCATAGATATAGTCAATAAGAGTTACAAATGCAACAAATGAAACACAAAAGACAATCCCAGAGAAAAAACACAGATGGCCAAAATTGCTTCAAGAATTTGTTCTTTTTTCCAAAGAAGATTTCCTATGGCTACAAACATTATGGGAAGTTCAAATTAACATGAGCATTATGAGCTTGTTAGATGGTAAGAGGTCACACAGAACTTTCTAACACCTGGGGAGGTTAAAACCATAATGTAAAATACCACATGAAGTCACATCTGTAATCCCAGTACTTGGGAGGCTGAGACAGCAGGATCATAGGTTCGCTGCCAGCCTCAGCAACTTAGCGAGACCCTATTTCAAAATAAAATTAAAAAAAAAAGGCTTGGGGGTGTAGCTGAAAGGTAGAATGTCCCTGGCTTCAATCCCCAGTACCACAAAAATAAAAAGAATAACAACAACAACAACAAAACACATGAAAATAATCATGGCTACATTCACTGAATTTATTTCATTTACTAAAATTATAAATAAAAAACAGTTTATTTCATTTTGCCTGTTCATCCTTATCATATTGCCTCAACATATGTCCTTTCACATAGCAGGAAGAAGTCAAAGTTCTTTAATAACACAAGATAGAGCCAAAGATCAATACTGAATACACCAAAGGAAGAGTCCAGACGGCAAAGTCTCATGGGGTAGCTGGACAGAGAGACACCTAGAAATTTACTCCAAAGGGTTAGTTGTAATGATGAGAAGAATGTCAGAGGTAAGCAGGTAATCAGACCAGGGGCTTGCATTTAATTCTCAGCCGCCTTATGTCTTCGTTAGTCTTTTCTGGCTTCTGCAAGCATCTGCTTGTCATCTTTTTACTCATTAAAAGAGAAGTTTGAGCTGGGTGTGATGACGCACACCTGTAATCCCAGTACTTGGGAGTCTGAGACAGAAGGATCACAGGTTTGAGGCCAGCCTCAGCAATTTAGAGACCTTCAGGACTTAGCAAGACTCTTTCAAAAGCGGAGTGGTGGCTGGGGATGTTGCTCCATGGTAGAATGCCCCCGAGTCCAATCCCCACTACAAAAAAAAAAGACAAATTTGTCTTTTAGAATCCAATTCTTCAAAGTGTTCAGGACACGGAAGAGGAACATAGCATAAATTCTGGGGGCTCTATTAACATTAGGGAGGTGACGATGACTTCAGTGGGGCAATGACGATGACTTCATCCGGGATTTCTTATTTTTATATGCGTCTATATGACCTTTACATTTTACTGCATTTGTCTTTTCAAACACCTTCAGGCCTACCACCTCACAGAAGTCTCTATCACCAGCGAGACAGGAAGTGCTTGGAAGTCTCTCCCTTCCATGGTTCAGACTGGACTCCTAACCATTCTCTAGAGCCTTTCACTACCTAGATCCCGCCACCTCGATCACGTTGAGGCTCCCGGCCCCTTGCTGTCTTCCGCCATCCCCATCTCTACCAATTCAGATACAATCCAGGTCAAATAGTGTTTCCCCCCCAAATCCCTCTTCATTCCTCCCTGGCTTCTGGTGCACTGGCACACAGATGAGAAGGAGGAATGATGGTGGGGATGGAGAAGGAAGACCGAGGAAAGGGGATGGAAAGATATTCTTTCAATTTGTCTTTAAAAGTTGCTTGAAGCGGAAGTCTGAGAAACATCTCTCATATGGCAGCAGCGAGCATAGTGTCAAACTTAGAAAATAGTAAATACCTGGGAAATAATGAAAGAATGAAGGAGAAAAAGAAGGAAGGACAGGAGGACTAAATGCTACTCTCTTCTAAATATAAGTGCTAAGTTAACTGAAAAGCTTCATATAGGATTATTAGGAAAATCATGTTTTCTGTAAAGGGGAAAAAACACAAATTGTTCTTTCCTTTTTCTTCTCACTTGAGATTTCTCTGTAGATTCGATGTGACTGCCTGTGACTGTGGTGGGTAGGTGGGGGGAGATGGTTTAGGATGGAGAATCTGAAGTGAAAGCAAACGTATTTGTTAAACTGGAGTTTCCACTGGGAAACTGCTTTGAAGTTTCAGATAGAACTTGTAAATCTGAATGGCAGCAAGCTAGTAAACCTGCTTAGGGCACATTCTTTATACGGCACATAGTGGAAAGGCCTACGAGAATACCTAGGTTTTTGAAAATCAGCTCTCGTCTGAGGATGGTAACTCTAGAACCTCATATTATAGAATGAGAAATGGATAATGAAAGAGTGTTTTGTCTTTCTGTCCTTTTCCTAAGGAGAGGGAATTTGCAGCTGTTTGCTACATGCTCAGCCGAGCTGATATCAGGTACTATGCCAAGTACTCTTCAGAGACAAAAATGAATTTTCACCAGGACCCTACCTGTAGACCCAGGGTGGTCAAGGTACGCTAAGTAGTCAATATCTGTAACCTTGGCCACATAGCTTAACCTCCTTGTGCCTGTTTTTTTTTAACCTGAAATTGGAGAAAATAATATTACCTATTATATAATTATTAAAAATTTAAATGAGTCACTACATTTAAAGAGTCCTTCGAGCATTGCCTGGCAAAAGGGATGTGCTCAATAAATGTGAGCTTTTATTATTACAACATTTCATCAGCTAAAAGACACCATTAATTGCTAGTCACACTGTTACTCTAAATATGATAAGAAATCAAAGATGGAGAGCCTGAGAGGAGACCTCTGCAAAAAGCTAAAGCACGAAGCAGCTATTCCCTTAGAGTTACAGTATCCAGAAATAAAGCTGCCATTCCGAAAGGCACAAAAAGAGAAAGAGGAAAAGCAATCTTCCCTGAGAACATGAGCCACAAGTAGGAACTCATGCAAGTTGTTGATGCAAGTTTATACTACCAGTATGGTTTTAAAATGGTCTCAGGTTGGCAGTGTCCCCAGGTGACCATCTGCTACAATCCTCTTCAAACAATTAAACTTTGTTGCAGGTTGATAAGGACTGCAAGGTGGTACTGAGTATAAAATACACCCCTAGCCAGGTGCAGTGGCACACACCTATAATCCCAGTACTTGGGAGGCTGAAACGGGAGGATCACAGGTTCGAGGACAGCCTCAGCAACATAGCAAGACTCTCAGCAACCTAGTGAGACACTGTTTCAAAAACAAACACTAAAATAGGGCTGGGGGTGTAGCTTGGAGGTAGAACATCCCTGGGTTCAATCCCTAGTGCCACAAAAAAAAAGATGCTCCCCACTCTTGGATGTGTGAAAATGTGGGAAAACATCTTAAAAGTCAATAAAATACAGCAGTGTCATCATTGTAATCACCATCACCATCATCACCATCCCCCTAGGGGACAAAGAGCATGAGGGATGATGCCTGGACTATTTTAAACATCATCCTTCTCCTCATACCCTAAAGAAAGCACAACGGCAGGTCCATCAGGCAAGAGCAGCAGAGTCCTGCAGCTGCCTGAGCCACTGGAATTTGCCAATCTAAAATAGCTTTGGGGTTTTTTGCTTCTTGTTGAGGTGGCACCTGCAACAAAATAGCCCTTGTTTTTCTGAACATGGTTTAAACTATCTTGCACAAGCAGGCATACCCCACCCCATTCCTATGCATAGAGACGGATGGTGGCATCTCCCAGCATCTCTCTAAAGAACATGCACTGTCCTCTTATAGGTCAAAGTTGGGGCTCAGCAGAGCAAAGCATCATATTAAACAGTCTTTCACTGAAACACAGGCAGAGTTTTTCCAGCCAGCACACAGGTCTCATGGTGACAATAAATACTATTGTGCCAAGAACACTTGAATTTCTAAGTAGGACCATTCTCCTATCAATTCTGGATTTAATATTGCATTGGCAGTAATTTGAATTGCTCATACCACATAAAATATATTAGTTTATTACTTATAGTCTCCTGTGCTAGAATAGCAAAGGCCAAAAGATCTCCACTGTTAAATAGGAGCTTGCATGCACAAAGTCTGTCATCAGTGAGCCTTTGATTGTTTTTTTTTTATCACCACCAAATCAATCGGTGCCATATTTCTAATTTCTTTACTGGCCACCTCAATCTGGATATTCTAGAAAAAACTCAGATTCAATAGTCCAAAACCAGCCAGAATGGTGGCGCATGCTTGTACTCCCAGTACTTGGGAGGCTGAGACAGGAGGATCGCAGGTCTGCGGCCAGCCTCAGCTACCTAGTGAGGCCCTCTGCAACTTACTGAGACCCTGTTTCAAAATAAAGAATAAAAAAATAGGGCTGGGGGTGTAGCTCAGAGGTAGAATGCCCCTGGGTTCAATCCCCAGTACTGCAAAAAAAAAAAAATAGTCCAAAACCAAATTAATTATGTACCCCCCTACTCCACTCTTCTGCACCCATACTGTCCCTCTGAGTAGCTGCCATAGAAGTTACTCTGGAGCACCCCGAATTAAAATCTCAACTCTACTTAACAGCTGTATGACCTTGGACATCTTAATTTTCTTTGTCTCTGGTTCATCATCTGTAAAATCATATAAAAATTAAATAATGAGATAACACAGAAAGGGCCTAGTTTACTGCCCAGCACATGGCAGGCAATTAATAACCATTAATTTCCTTTTTTTAACCCACATATCAAGGTCCCTCCACAAGCTGTTCTTTCTTCATAGAACATTTTCTTTCCTCCTTCAGAAAAACTGCTACCCTTCAAGACTAAATCCAAATATCATCTTTGAAAGTGGCCTGCCCCTCCAGCGATATTTTTATATACTTTGTTCTGACCAAAGCATACTTTACATTATATAGTAATTATGTGATTACCAATCAGCCTTCATCATTCAACCAAATTCAGCAAATCTGCAGCACACCGCGCCCCCACCTTCTCTTCAGACAGAAATTGCAATCATTCACAGCATCATTTCCCCCCAGTCAATATGCAACTTCAGAATCCTTTCAACACAAGTCTCTACACAGTAGTGGTACTAGTCAATTTACCACTAAGCATTAAACAGGTAGTAGTTTGAGGCGAGAGGCTATACCTTAATAAGTCTATATAACCCATGTGTTAGAATGTCCCCTGAGGAGCTCATGCATTATTGTTCAGAGTTGATGTAATTAAGTCTTGAGGGTTACAATGGACTCATTGGTGGTAACAGGCAGGTGGGGTGTGGCTGGCAGAGATGGGCCCCTGGGGGTGTGGCCTTAGGGACTGGGCTTGTGTCTTGAATCCCCTTGTTTGCTCTCTTGCTTCCAGCCTCCATGATGTGAGAGCAGAGCCTTGCTCTCCCTTCCTCTGCTTCCTGTCACCATGCCGAGCTCCACAGACCCAGCCTGACAAGGACTTAACCTCTGAAATCTCCAGCTCCAGAACTGCGAGCAAACAAATACTCCCTTTATCTAAGTTATGTGTGGTCAGGCTTGTTGGGTCACAGCAATGAGAATGTTGTCTGAAGCACCATGTGACCACAAGTCACTGTTGACATCTCTAGCCCTTGGTTTCCTCAACTGTACATACACTGTTTAGAATTCCTACTGGTTCCCAAGTCTGGTGACTCTGTAATGATGGCCCAGGGACCCTGATTGGCCTGAACTAGTGTCAGTAAAAAGGAAGGTTCACAGCACAGTTCTGTACCAGGCTCCCATCCTGGGTCCAGTCCCATTTCTTATCAGAGAGTTAGGCATGCCTATAGACACTCGCAAATTGAAGCCAGTTTCTAAGTGTCTACATAATTGAAATAGAAATGGGGTGAGAATTTGTGATCTTTCAACTTAGTAGATAGCAGCTGCTACTTACCAAAGCCTACCTGATTGCAGCTATTTTGCACCTGCTGAGAAAAATTTTCAGCAAAAGAGATTATTTTCTTCTTTAACCCTTGGCTGAGAGCAAGCCTCTGTATTTTTCACCTAGTTGCACAGACTAGATCAGGTTCAATCTCTCACATGTAGATGAACATTGATGGGTTAACGCACATGGTCACATAACTTCCACCAAGCCCTGGCAATCACTATGGGAACTTTAAATGTCCACTGAGTTAGTGTGCTGAAAACTTCTAATCTTCTTGGAAATGGTGCTATAGAAAGCAAAGAGAGCCTGAGAATTTCATTCTATGCATATTTCTTAAAACAAAGGGAAAAACCCTAGCTTTGTGTCGTGTATAGGACTGCATAAAGATGAAAATTTCTCTGGAGATTATCTGTTGATTCCATAAGCCAAATATTCAGATTTATTCAGGAAACATTATCATGAAAATATACACAAAGCTAGTTCCCAGGGAAGGAATTACCGACAAATACTTGTGAAGAAACAGAGACCATTTCTCCAAATTTAGAAAACAGACTCAATTGGTGGGAAGTTAGTTGGTGCAGCATCTTAACATTTTAACTACAACATCAGCTCAGGTGCCAAAGACTCTCTGTGTCCTAGCCTTGCTGGGGCTTCTTCTTTTGCAGAATTAGGTCCCAGTGGCTGAACTTTCACAAGCCCCAAAGGGCAAAACCACCAGCACTCTGAGCCGCTGCTGCACATCCCTGGTCACTGTCAGAATGAACTGCTGGGCTCTGAGTTCTGGACGACCCAGAGCTGCATGTGTTGCTTACCAGTGCCTCTCCATGGGCAAAAGCAGCCAAACCAGAAGCCATGTGCGCACAAACCTAGAAAACACACAGGAATCCGGGAACAGTTTGCAGAGCTAAGCATGAGCTGCACAGCATGTCTGTTTTAACCACAGATCTACCACCCTAGTGCAGTGAGGAGAGAGAGACCACCTCCACACCCTCTTTCTTCTCCAGCACCTAACCACCAATTCACACAATGATGCTTAGAAAACATGCTATTCACGTTCACTTAAAAACAGCATTGGCCAAATTCGTTAGGTAACTTTTCCAAAGCGTGAAATTGGCCCCTATTCTTAGCATATTTTGACATTTTCATGCATTTTATTTTTAGGTGATATTCTGCAAATCAGGCTTTGCTCCTGTTTTGACAAAGCCTTTTCTTCCTGAGTAAAATAGATGAGCAGTTCAGCAAGACAGGGCAGCTTTTATCTGTGGGGAAAAAAAAAAATCTGCCTTTCAGCAGAGCAGACAATGCCAGCAAAACGGAGGCAAACACACGCAATATTTCCTATATGTGAATCGTGCTTCTTTTTTCCCATGGGATGTGCAAGTGGCAAGATAGTTTATTCCCATGTGGCGCTGATAGCGGGTCCTGAATACTTCTGAATATATCACTTTTATTGCCTTTTATATTGAATTACTGTGAAAGAAAAAATACTTTTGTGAGAATTCAAAATCAAAATACTTTAAGAGCTTTTAGAATCTACCTCCGAGACATAAAGAAAAGCTTAAAAAAACAAATAATTCTGCTGAGATATGCCAGACACCATTCCCACTGAGAGAGGGCCCCTTCACAGGAAGAGAGGCGTTATCAAATATTTATGCTGACTTTCAGGGAAAAACTGCAAGTGTCCCACTTGGGGTTCAGGCACTCTGAGTCCTGTCCCTACCACTTTAGAAATTGTCATGGTGATGGGGAAAAAAATGGTCCCAGGGTGATTTGGCCTGGAACATTTCAGCACTGTATGCTACTTCTGGGGTTTGGTTTAAGATTCTTCCTAATGGTGTATTTCACTAGAAATCTCACTTCTCCACTGTCCATCAATCATAGGGATTCTTGTTCAGTATACATCTTTCTTTGGTTTTCTGGGTAAATTTTTAGTACATTTTCTCTTCTTCCCATGAAAACAAGACTTCCACAAACCAAGATATGCTATTTCAAGCACTTCAAATCCCAGCTTGTCATTTTCTCTTCAAGTGAGTAAAAGTTGTCTATATGGTGAAGTCTCAGTGTCTTAGAAGAA
Source organism: Glis glis (assembly GCA_004027185.1). NCBI lineage: Eukaryota > Metazoa > Chordata > Mammalia > Rodentia > Gliridae > Glis > Glis glis. The sequence goes on along the minus strand of PVJS01017903.1, from coordinate 12,450 downwards.
TATTTTTTTAAAAACTCCATCATGGAGACCAATAAAGTAGAAGAAGGGGACCAGGGAGGGGTTGAGGGAGGGGAAGGGGAGGTACTGGGAAATGAAATTGACCAAATTATGTTATGTGCATGTACAAATATGTAACAGTGAATCCCACTATGTTGTATAATTATAATGCATCAATCAATAAATAAAAAGAAAAACCTTCATGACCTGACCTCTAACTTTCTATTCAGCCTCATCTTTCAGTCTTCCCCAATTCATACCCCTTACTTTAGCCATTCTAAGCTTCTCGTGGTTCTTGGTAAACTTCCTGCTTTTTGATCATCTCATAAATTGGTACAGTTGATATCTCTTATCGAAAATGCATAGGACCAGAAGTGTTGCAAATTTTGGAGTTTTCTGGGTTTTGGAATATTTACACAGACTTTACTGGTTGAGCATTTCTAATCTAAAAATCTGAAAACCAAAATGCTCTGAAATTTGAAATGTTTTGAACATCATGCTAATTCTCAAAAAAATGGATTTCAGAGCATTTTGGGTTTCAAATTTTTTGGTTTGGGTATGCTCAACTGTATTATTTTTTCCTATGCAAAATTTCAATTCCTGGGGTGGGGGAGGGAATTTATCTTTAGAGTCTAAAAATTTCTCCTCTGATAGTTCCTCTAGTCTTTCTATTGTATCAACAGAAAGTTAGATCGTAGATTCTTGAAGAGCCCACACACAGCCAGGTAGGTAGGTGGGTAGGTAGGCCAGATAGATAAGAGAGACAAACAGATAAAGGATATAGATATAAATCAAATATAAAACAAATGTTATATATATACATATATATATACATATATATGTACTACATCAGTCATGCTATAGTGGAAGTACCATTAAGTGAACCTATACTGTATCTAGACTTGTGCGAGGTCCTTTACACATACCACCTCTAATCTTTACAACTACAATGCATGTACATACCCTTATCCCTCATTTTACAGTTCAGGAAGATACTGGTCAAAGAGGGTAAATGATTGCCCAGGATAACAGCTAGTAAGTAATGATGTCAAGATTCAGACCAGACTTGTCAAAAAAGCTAGTGATCATTCCATTATATCTCAAGGATTTCTTACCCTGTATTTATTTGTATATATATATATATATATATATATATACATACATAAATTGTAATGCCTTGAGGAAAAGGACCACACATTCTATTCTACTCCTGGTCCTGGAAACTCATTCTTGGATACACATTAGATGTTCAAGAAATGTTGGAAAAATCAACAATAAAATGAAGACAATAATATGGCTTTATGCCAATCAGGTAAAAATACAGTTATTGGAGGTAGAAATTGAGATTCTTGTATATCATTCAATGTTATGCTTTAATCATTTTCATCAGGCAACTTGCTAGCTACTTCCTATCTTTTCTTTATTTGTCTTTCATCATGATGAACACAATTTGTAATTACTGAGACTCAGTGGAGGAGAGGTGGGAACCTTTTGACTGTTTTTACTTTTGATGATGGTGAAAAGAAAAGATAATCTTTTCTATCTTAAAAGAGATAGTCAAAAGAAAAGATGCTTTGGAGGTAAGAGAAACTAGATTCTAATCTCATCCTACCTACAAATTAGTTCCTATCTACAGATTTCTCAACTGTAAAAGTGGAGATAATAAGAGCCCTTCACTAACAGATTTATGAGGCCGAGCCCTGATAAAGCCTATAAGAATCCCTTCCATAGTCAACTCTCAAGTTCCATATAAATGTTGACTGATGTCGATGGTCAACTACACCTGATTATTTTCCTCAGAGAGCATTTATTTCAAAATATACTTTTATAACAAAAAATTAGGGCTCTTTTGGTGCTGGGGATTGAACCCAGGGGCATTCTACCTCAGAGCTACACCCCCAGCCCTATTTTTTATTCTTTATTTGTGAAACAGGGTCTCACTAAGTTGCGGAGGGCCTCACTAAGTAGCTGAGGCTGGCTGTGAACCTGCAATCCTCCTGTCTCAGCCTCCCAAGTACTGGGATTAGAAGCATGTACCACCATGCCTGGCTAAATTAGGGCTTAAGAGATTTTATACTTCCTACAAATCAGTATACATTAATTGAGTGCCAACATCATGCAAGACATAGGGTGTGACTTTATTCCCCTAAAATAAGAAAGTTGGTGATACCAGAAAATATGAAGGAGAAAATCTAACGTGTATTCATTATAAAATAATGTAATGCCTTTGTTTCTCATCAGTGTTGAAATTCTATAGGAGCTGGAACTCTATTTTGGCAGTCACTGTATCACCCTAGTACAATGTCTGATATACAGGTGGTGCTCAATACATTACTTGACTACATGCTCATGGTTCATTATTTAAAAAAATACTATCATAGCCAGGCATGGTGGTGCATGCTTATAATCCCAGTATTTGGGAGGCTGAGGCAGGAAGATCACAGGTCCATGGCCAGCTTCAGCAACTTAGTGAACCCCTCTGCAAATTAGTGAGACCCTATTTCAAAATCAAAAGAAAATAAAATAGATCTGGGGATGTAGCTCAGATGTAGAATGGCCCTGGTTTCAATCCCCAGTACAACACACAATAAAAACTGTCATGCACATTTTGGTTTCTATGACAAGGCATGCTCTGAAAAATGGAGGGTAAAAAGAAAAAGAGAACTGAATTTTCTACAGATGGAAAGGAATAGGAGTTTGCAGGTTGAAAACAGCAAATAGGATGAAGAGTCAATACATGAAAAGAAGTCCAAGAGAGTAGAAGAAACAAGCCCGGTTCTCAGTGGAAAGACCCAAAGACATTCTTCAGAAAGGGAAGAGAACATCCAAACTCTTACCATCTGGGGATACGGGAGTTCTCAAAGCATTTCTCTTATCCAAGGAGTTTACTTTGCTCTCTGGGCTGTCATCCTCTTCCTCTAACCCCTCCTCTCTAGAGACTACCCGGATGAGGTAATCATGGATGGTAGAGAAACCTGGGTTTGACCCCTAGAAAAGTAAACTTTCTCTTTCTGAGCCTCTAATCTAGAAAATGAGGACAATAACCTACCACTTCTCAGACTAACCGTGAGGATGAAATTAAGTACTATACAAGATCACATGACCTCCCTCCTATTTCCGAGAAGCAGGAGGTAAAGTCTCATGTGAACGTCACATGAAGGATCCTCTCTGTATACTAGAAAAAAGCGACATCCTTATGAAGAATGGGAAGTTGAAAATGAAATAACTCTGTACACATCTTGTTAAAATAACTCTTCCCTTCTAGCCTCCCCTCATAATTATTTGCTTTTGCACAATGTACTATTCTTTGTCCAATTAATATATAAGTGTTCAATGCTGTCTCCAGGCCATTTTTCTTGTGAAAGCTCTTGTGTCACATAAAACTTGAAGTAAATAAATTTCTGGGTTTTTTTCCTGTTGGTCTGTCTTAAGACAATCTACTTCTTAAGCCCAGCAGGAAAAAATCTCAAAGCAGAAGAGATAAACTTTTGCCTTCACTACATACATTATGCTTTTAATGCATAGTGAATGCTCAATAAATGTCTATTCATTCCCTACTCCCTATCCTTTCTTTGTCTTTCATCATGATGGACAAAATTTGTAATTACTGAGACTCACTTGAGGAGAGGTGGTAACATGCATACACGCACACATGCACGCATGCACATACACACACACACACACACACACACACACACACACACGCAGACTCAAATACCCTATCTTTTACTAAATGCAGTAATACTGAAGTCCAACATCTCCAAATAAAGAACAACACACTTGGTAGAACATTCAGAGAGTTTTTAACTACAAAAAGCCATGCTAGTAGCACCTTGAAATGCAACCTTTGCATCTCTTTAGTATGAAAAATTCTTCAAGAAGCTCTTTGATAGCAAAGAACATACCTATTTTTGGTAGCTTTAAACTATAATTGCTCAGGCTCCCTGGTGGGGAAAAAATAAAGTCTTATAAAGAAAAAGAAAACATCTCAATAAAGGCTTCCAGAGGGGGTGAAAAAACTCTCAATGGTTTGCAAAAATTCTTAACAGAGCTCTTGTTTTGCATGGCATGGAGTGGGGCAGCTGCCAGACAGAAGAACGAAATTATAACAAGAGGAACCAGGAAAGAATTACTACACTCCATAACCTTCTCAGTTCTTAACAAGTTGAACATCTTCCCTAGCTCATCACAAATTATGGAAATGTGAATTATTTTATCATCTAGAAGGTGAACAAAATATAAAAAAAATAAATAGAATCTTACTAGGACATTTTGCCTTCATGGAATGATAGACAAGCACATTAGCTTCACATAAATTATATGCCTAAATGTACTAGCTAACAACATGTTACCACATACCTGTCACTCTGCTCCCCTTAAGTGGGTTGAACTTGACCTTCAAAGCCCTTGAAATGCAAAAAAACCTTACTCTTTTCTGACATTTATGAGTGTCTTCTCCGCTTGACTGCCTTTTACCGCCTGGAAATAATAGCGAAAGCATTGTAGACAAAACCTGCTATAAACACTGACAAATAACAGGAAAGGCAGACACTTTTATTCCAGGCAGGTTAAAGCTAATCTAATCAAATCTAATTCTCTCTCTTTCTGTAAGCCTACCACTATGTTCAATTTATTTTTTGATTAGAAGTGCAGTATGATAGTCCTCTGTTGGACTATAGTTAAATGATACTGAGGTTTACAATTTCCCTACAAACCATTTTGATGAAACAACAGATTTTAAAGGTTTCTTACAAAAACATTCTCACGCTAAAGGTAAGTTCTAAGAAGATTCTAAGGGAAACTTTTTCTCAGTGCTTTTTTACTTTGGAAGCATACCAACGGTATCTATTCTAACCAGTAATAATATATTCCTAAGAGAAAAATGTTCCTGGGTCCTGGGTTTCAGAAATTTAAGGAAAAGAATGCTTTGAAAATACTGACTAATGGCAGTAAAGACATGACATTATGTGTATTTAAATATTGAATAATGGGAACAATAAGATGTGTGACTGAATAATGGTTAGCAATTCTGTTAGCAAGTTACAAAGGGCTATTTTCTCTTCATTGAGCAAATGTAGAGTCCCTCATCAAACAGAGCTTTCTTAGTGACCACCAAGCAAGACTACATGCCCCCAAATGGTTTTACACAAGGGATTGACTTGCCTTCCTGTTAAAAGTTTTGACTGATCAGAAAATAATCCTGCTTCTCATACTCCTCGATGAGGGTATGAAGCAAATGTACATGCATGTATGCATATACACTCCTCACACAGATGCACATGCACATACTTCGACTTACAGTGTACCCAGCTGGAAACATCACCCTGCCATGACTGGAAGCTTTATGCTTAGAAACAGAAGAAAGTTTACTGAAGGTCTTAGAAGGAGAAAGAAGAAAAGGTCACTACTCTTGCTTTGTCTTCAAATTAACAGCAGTATATGACCCTCATATAAAAGACCAGGAATCTGACCACAGTATGTGGGGATTTCAACAAGATTGTTCAAGTGTTTCCTGTATTGACCTTGCAAATGCTATTAAGTGTGGCAGCTGTGATACAGAGGAGATGTAACCCTTTGCATTGTTTGCCCTTGGTTCTAGTCTGGGTGTTTTTATTAATCAGTGGTCCTGGGCTTTTTTGGACTCAGGTTCCTCATGTATACAATCTGTAGAGAGGACAATTGGAAGTAATATTTCCTTATGTTACTTCCAGCCCCATATGGAAATCTGTGGAGGTCTGATGGTCACTAATGATGGACCCATGCTGTCATAAAGGAGAAGAGGACCCTTGTGGCATCTATCAAATCAGCCACGTTTTTCTATTACCAACTCTGTTGATTAAATCTGAAAAAGATACAGCACTGTGGTGATAGCATCATTGATTAAATCAGCATTTGAAAAAATTGCCATAAGGTAGAAAGATGGATAAAAACACTATGATTAGATTTTACAGTAAGTAGGATAGGTCACAAATTCAATTAAAATATTTTATAAAACCATTGCTCTGGGCTGGGGGTATAGCTCAGTGGTAGAGCACTTGCCTAACATGTGTGAGGCCCTGGATTTAATCCCCATCACCATACGCACACACACAAACACACATGTATACACACACTTGCGCACACACACAAATATTGCTTCAATAAAGACAGGTAGAAATGTTTCTCTGATTTACTTGAGAGGAAAAAAAGACCTTGGGTTTTAGTCGATCAGGAAGTGCAAATTGATTGACATAACTACTAAAGAAAATAATTTAGGGGACTAGGGATCAATCTGGAACAGAGACCTGAGGAATAACTAAGAGAGTTGGTGTGTTCGTTTTTCGGGGGTAGAAGATAGAAATAGATCCACCAAGTGGAAGTTCAAAGAGGCAAATTTTGATATGATATAAGTAATAACTTTGGTTTTATATATCAGAAAGTATTTCTAGGGTGCTTAGTAGGTCCCAGGCAGAGTTGAGGTGTGGGGCTACAGAAGCAGGCACAGACCCACACTCAAGGGACCCATGGTTCGGTAATAAACAGACCCCTTTGAGAGGAAGAAAGCACCCCAAAAGAGGAAGTTGTCATGTAAGGTTTACTGATGACTTTTAAAGGGAAATTTTGTTCGGGGTGAGTTGTTAAATTTAGTCTCTTTTCAGCTTTAATTCCAGGCTGCTTGTCTGAGGTGTGGCAAGTCACTTCCTTTAAAACTTGCACAGAGTGAACCAGTCTTATTTAAAGTACTTAGACACCAAGTGTCAGGATGTTGGTCACAAGGAGAACTAAAATGAAATAAGGAGTCCAGGTTACCTATCAGTTCATTCATTCTTTCAGCCAACATTTTGGGTCTGCCATAGTGATGTGGAAAATTCGTTGGATTCTTTTTTTTTATTTTTTTATTTTTATTTTTTTTTTTTGGTACTAGGGATTGAACCGAGGGACATACTACCTCTAAGCCATACCCCCAGCCCTATATTTTTATTTTTTGAAACAGGGTCTCACTAAGTTGCTGAGGCTGGGCTCAAACCTGCAATTCTCCTGTCTCAGCCTCCCAAGTACTAGAATTATAAGCATGCACCACCACACCCGGCTCAAGCTCACTGGAGTCTCATGAGCATTCCTCGGTGCCCAGGTATACCAGGGCCCCATTGCCTACTATAACGAAACCACCATTTCTAACAAAATAATATTAAGTCGGGACTGAGAGTGCTTCAACCTCCCGTGAGATGGAGCATCAACAACTACCCGTTTTTAATGTCGCTGTCAGAATATTAAGTTCCGGAGAAGGTTCACTGCTCATTACTGGTTAGGGCGATGTTTTATGACAGGCTACAACGAATACAAATCCCAAGAATTATCTTGGAGGGTTCTCAAAATAGTGCTGTAAGATTTCCTCAGTGAGGCTGCTAAATCCTTTGGCTATAAATCTCGCCCAACAACACTGCTTATTCAATTTAAGGCTGCAAGCCCGAGAGAGATTAATGAGATGAGTTGTCCACTAGTCAAGGGAAGAACACAAGATCTATCCTATCTTATTTCATCTTCTACCTTAATCATTCTAAGTGTTATGTAATGTGACATTCACACATTATTGAAGACGTTCAAGGAACAAATTGCATATCACTAATCAGCACATCATTTTTCATTTTCTTATGGACTCTAGAATTAATGATGCCCTCCCTCTTTTATTGAATCCTAAAAAAAACAAGTTTTATTTAAAAAGAAATTAAACATAGGAACAATAAGTATTTCTTTTCTTCTTTTTTTTTTTCCTTTTCTTTTGCAATTTAGTGCTTTTCCCTAAGCTAACCAATTCCAGCAGTGTTAGAAAGAGGCTTAAGGAGTGGCAACTTATTTTGTTTCGGTTCGTTAGATCTCTGACAAGCAACTTGCTCCTTCAGGATCCAAAATGTTCTTTTCCCACTGGATTCTTTCATGTCTGTTATTCCCCTTTAACTTAGCGGTTGCAACACACTTGGATGCTATTTCCAAGCTGCTAATTGGGTCCCGGGGAGTGTCCTGGCTGGGCAGGGGCAGCCAGGCCATGTTGAGCTAGCCCAGCTCCGTGCTCCCGCCAGCTTCTAATCTGGCAGATATCCCCTCTGACAGAGCTGCAGGGGTGGGCCCCGGGGCACTGCAGTCCCCATCAGCCCGCCACTATGATGTGCTGGGATTTTAATTAAGAAATTCTTTTGAGATGCTATTGTAAAATATTGAAGAAGACTAATCAAAAAGAAGCTTGGGTTCTCTGAAATTTAAACTTTTAGCAAGCCCCAGGATCCTCTTTTATTTCCAAGGATGATGGTCACTCAGAACATCCTCTCTTCCTTTCCTGCTCAAAATAAGGCAGTCTCGTGGGCTATTATTCTCCATCCCCTTCATGACCTTCTTCCTTAATAATTTAAGCACTACTTCCTCCTGATATTTCTCAGCTGGACCTTCCCAGCTTCAGCTGTGAGAGGGAAAGGCAGGGCTACTGTGGCAGGACAGTGCAGTAAGTAGGTTGGGTCAGGCACCTGTGTCACCATGCCTTCCCACACACAGCTGTGCACCTCCAGGGAGCGCACCCTGGTTGATCTGTCATCAGGAGTGAGACGAGAAGCATCAGTGCCCCCCGGGGAAGGCCCTGGGATGTCACTACTAGGAAATAGGTTGACAACCACAAAGGACCCATTCTTGGGATACGTGTGGAGGTATCTATGGAGAGAGAAGGGAAGAAACCCCATCAAACCTGCATTAGGGACTAAAAAACATGGGTTCTGCTCCTGGACCTACTAGTCACTGCCTGTGGCATGTCTCTGGGCTTCAGCCTCCTTTGCTGTAAGATAATAATATCTGTTTTGAAACCCAGTTATAGAGTTGGTAGTGGTGGTGCACACCTGTAAGCCCAGTACTTGGGAGGCTGAGACAGGAGGATCACAGGTTTGTGGCTAGCCTCAGCAACATAGCGACACTCTCAGCAACTTACCAGGACCCTGTTTCAAAAAACAAAAAATAAAAGGGGCTGGGGGTGTAGCTCAAAGGTAGAAGGCTCCTGGATTCAATCCCCAGTACCACCCCCAAAAATAAAATGGGTTTATAGAAACATACCCAAATACCTAAAGGGGCAGCATTTTTAGCTGTGATAAATGAAAACAACATAATATATCTAGCAGAAGGTGAAATGGTTAAATGAATAAGAGGATAGGCATTCCATAAACATGTGGCAGTTTAATAGAATGAGGTAGATCTGTATTTTTATTATGGGATGATCTCCAAGACATAATATGGGAAGGAAGGAAGGAAGGAAGGAAGGAAGGAAGGAAGGAAGGGAGGGAGGGAGGGAGAGAGGGAGGGAGAGAGGAAGGAAGGAAAGAAGAAAGGAAGGAAGGAAGGAAGGAAGGGAGAAAGTTATGTATAGTATGATATTGTAAGTGTGAAAAAATCTACAAAGCAATATTGCACCTTCTTTAAAAGATTCACCTGTATATAGATGAGTAGAAAAAAATGCTGGACACGCACAGTACGGGAAGAGAACAGGGAATTGAAAAGAGAGGTGCTGCTCAAAGGGAATTTTTACCTTCATCTGCAATATTTCAATTTTCCTATAAAATAATGTTATTTCTTCACTAAATGTATAATTAAAAACATCTTTAAAAAGCCAGGCGTGGTGGCGCATGCTCATAATCCTAGCACTTGGGAGGCTGAGACAGGAGGACCACAAGTTTGAGGCCAGCCTCAGCAACTTGTGAGGCCCTCTGCAACTTAGTGAGACCCTGCTTCAAAATAAAGAACAAAAATAGGGCTGAGGGTGTAGCTCAGAGGTAGAATGCCCCTGGGTTCAATCCCCAATAGCAAAAAATAAAAAATAAAAAATAACATCTTAAAAGAAAAAGAATGCTTGTGAGAAGATGTGTGTGAGACTACTCTGATAAACAGAAAATGCTGGGTAGGTGTAAGCGTTCCCCATGAACCTCCTGCCCTGGCCACACCACACATACCTAGGCCATTTTCCCCTTGGTCAATGTAGGAAGACAACCCATTCCTGACTCAGGTCTGGTCTCCCACCACCGCCAGCTTCAAGAAAGGACCTTTCGGGAGGGGGAGTGTGCTCCCAACACCTGCCTCACTGTGCAGGTGACCAAAACGTGAATGTGGCAGTCTCAAGGCTGAACTGCCACAGTCCCTTGGTAAATGCCTTTGAATTAAATCCTCTGTTGATTATTGGGGCTCAAAGTAGAATTCTAAACCTCTTCTTGGATTCCTTCTACCTGTGCTTCATTGGATCTATTGGTGGGGGGGGGTACTGGCAATTGAGCTCAGGGACATTCTACCACTGAGCTACACCCTCAGCCTTCTTTTTTTTTTATTTTGAAGTAGTTTTGTTAAGTTACTGAGGCTGGCCTCAAACCTGTGATCCTCCCAGCCCAGCCTCCCAAGTACTGGGATTATAAGCATGAGCCACCACACCCAGCCATTTGGTATAATTTAATGGGGCGGCTTAATCCAGTATTTCCCAACCACTTTATTGCCACCCTCCCCCCCAAAAAAAACCTTCTTTAGCCAATGTTGTTTTAATTATTCTTTCACAAAATTTAGTTTTGCCTCCTTGGGGGTGCTACCAGCCCTATTGAGAACACAGGATTTGTGCTAACTATTCCCTACCATGTGTCAGGTATTACAGCTAAATTAACATATTTAAATTTTAAAAATAGAGGAGTAATGGAGGCACAGAGAAGTTAGGTACTTACTCTAGATCCCACAAAAATAAGTGCCAGAGCAGCAGTTGGAGCCCGGACAGTCTGACTTCTACCTGTGCTCCTAACCATCGCCCTATGCTGCCTCAGAGAAAACGTGCCCCCAAAATACTGGAGAAAAACACCTTGTCTCACAGAGAGAGATCAATGGAGTTTATCCCAAATGAAACAGTCAGCTTTTGGTGGTGTTTGTAGCAAATAGAGGTTGAGATTAAAGGTAACACACCAGAGTGTAAGTAACATAAGGTCTGTAAACACAGGGTTCAGGAACACAAGTGGGAGGAAACAACAAACCTGCTTTTATTGCAATTTATGGAGCTGAAAAATACAGCTTCTTAGACAAGACTATAGGATAGCCCGGGACACACTCGGGAGAGTGCAGCTTGGTTCAACAAGCCACACACAACCATCAGATTTTGGAGCCTTGCATTTTCAAGTTAGCCAAGTAGAACATGCTAATTTTTTCCTGTAGCGGAGACTGGATCAATTGGTATCTTTCCAATTCAAGCTCTGGGACTCCCAAAATAGTGCTCTCTTCCCTAACTCTGCCCATCATCCAACTTTTGTTTTTCCAGAGTCTTGCTCATACACCTCTGCACAAGTGATGGCCTTCTCTCCAGTCATCCAAGTGAGGCCTGTTTTTGAGGATCTACCTCAAACTGAATCTCATCCCCAGTCTGAGACAAGCCCACATCCTGCCCCCTTCTTGGAAACCCTGATTACCCCGTCAGATCTGCTCTCTCTCTCTCATTTGAGCTTGCCCAGCATTTACCGTGTGCACCACTCATCTGAATCTCTTTGCAGTGAGAGTTGACCTGATGATACGCATGCCATTCCCTCTCTTAAACTTCAAGTTCCCTAGTGGGGGAAATCGGTAGAATTTACACTTCTCGGTACCTTCCCCAGGGCCCTGCATATAGCGGATGGCACTTTTGGGGGTGCTGGAGTATGATGGGGTCTGCTGTTTAGGATGTGCGTGTTAACACATCGTGGGGGAGTAGGCACTGTTTTCTTCACTCTGCAGGCAGAAATTGGCCCAGTAGATCTAAAAAATTATCATGGATATAATGTTGGAGTCAACATTATATTCAACATTTCAATCAACATTTCAGCACCAAGCTTCCAGTGATTTTACACTGTGATCTCACCTTTCCTCCCAAACTTCTAGACACATGGTCAGAGCTTGGGCCACAGGCTATAAAGGTTGCAGATGAAAACCCTGGTAAGTAGAAGAGGCTGCTCATCAGTCAAACAATGAATCAATATCCCAAAGCAGAGAGAGACATGTAATTTGCCACGTCCCTTCTAGCTGGGCCGAGGAGGATGGCAATAAGAGCATGACTCCCTAGGCAGGCTGACTGCCAGACCCAGCTCTGCTGCTCACAGGCTGTATGACCTTAGATGACTTAACTTTGTGCTGCAACTTCTCCATCTATAAAATGGGATTGATACCAGTATCCCCACCTCAAAGGTTGTAATAATAATTAAATGTGGCACACAGAACAAAGTTATTGGCTGAACTACTGTTTGCAAAAATGCATATAATCAGAAAAGAAGGAACTGGAGCCGGGTGTGGTGGCACACGCTTATAATCCCAGTACTTTGGGAGGCGGTTCACGGCCAGCCTCAGCTCTCTCTCTCTCTCTCTCTCTCTCTCTCTCTCTCTCTCGTTAGCGAGGCCCTCCGCAACTTCGTGAGACCTGGTTTCAAAATAATGTATAAAAAATAGGGCCGGGGG